>JAULLE010070899.1:0-13482 GCA_035668155.1 Sarracenia purpurea
TAATATTTTCATAACTTAATATTTAAGTTTTTTAAATAACTTAATATAAAAATATTAAATATTGAAGTTATTACTAAATACTTTAATAACTTCATATTTTAATATTTGTATATTTTATCAAAAGACATATAACTATTGCATCACAAGTTGTTATGTTACCTAATTGAAAAATATAACTATTGCATAACTTGTTCTTTTTTTTGACAAGCCTAATGACCAAGACTAGATTAAAAGAACAAGTTCAAGTACAGTAACAATGTTAAATTAAAAGCTCATATTAAGCTTAATACCGGTAATCTTAAAGGCTAAAACTTAATAACATTAATTTTATTCTTTTATTAAAAACAAACAAACAAAACTTTAGGTTCTTTCCTCTCTTCCCACTGTTACAAACCTGGGGAATGTGAGCATTAATTGCACCGATTGTGGTTGTTTGTTGAATGAAAATTGAACCTTGTTTGATATGAAACAAGCACTAAGGCTTAAATCGGGCTTCCTTCGGGCCGGGCCTCGGGCCGGGTCTCGGGCCGGGCCTTTCGGGTCGGGTTCGGGTCGGGTTTCGGGCCATAGATGCTAGGCCCGGCCCGGCCCATACATATATCGGGCTCGGGCTCGGGCCGGACTGGGTTCGGGTCGGGCCTGTTCGAGTCGGGCTGGATTCGGGTCGGGCCACCGGGCCGCCCGTAGGGCCGGGCCGGTTTTACAGCCCTACTGATCCCTAGATAGTGTAATTATCGGAACTGCGCAGCGGAGAAATCGAAAAAACTAGACGTCGTGACCGTGAAAAACGACATTGTGCAATTTTCATGAAAACAATAAAATATTCTAATATTTTATTCTTAAATATACTTCTATGAAAATTGAACAAGTTTCTTTGATGCCAAATAACGATCCGAGACGACCCAACGATCTTCTCACGTATATCCTAACTCACGCGACGATCCCGGCGAGTGGGCACTGATCCGATCTTCATGTATTCTAGCCTTGATTTCTTCACATTCTTTTTCTCCAAAAATTACAAAAAATTTGCAAGAGAGGAGAGAGGGAGGCTGGCGGCTAGAGGGGGGAATTAGGGTTAGATCATATAATATATTAAGTTTCCTTATTTTTTTTCCAAGATCATATAATATATTAACGAAAACAAAGTTAACAAAGTTAATCCCTTATCCAAAAAAAAAAAAACAAAGTTAATAAATCTCCCCATAATGGCCAGCCACCTAGCAAATAATCCCTAGGTGTGCCAAATTCTAAAATTGCCCCCAGATATTTAATTTAATTTCCGAACGTCCCCGGCGGAAAAATTGACATTCAAATTAAATAATTACTGAAACCAATAAGAAATATATCCGTGCATATATCGGGCTATGTGAGGGATCGCGAGGAAGTATAGGACTTGGGCTAATCGTACGGGAAATCCAGATGTCCCTAACTCTGTCCCCGAGTTAGGTCCTTTCCCATACGAATAAGGGCTTATTCCACTAAAGGCCCTGACTGAACTCATGGCCCTAACTCAAATTATGTTTTGAGTTTCCAATTATCAAATGTACCGAGGTCTCCCCACATTTAAGATATGGGTTCCCGATAATTGAATTAGGTTATTGACAACCCGGTTTAACTATCTTTTTATCATCGCAACCGCGCCGCTTAACTTATTGACTATGCCGGATCAAACGATCCACTGTCCATATTTGACATAATCAAACTTAAGCAAAACATACGAGGGGAAACTCCTCAACCTAAATCGGATGTGGTTTTTATCAGTTGATTATCAATCATCGGACAAATAATGACAGTACCCAACTCATCGGTATTATTGATCTCATGGTGGAAATCTCAACCATTGATGACTCAAAGCATTGAAGTTTAAATGAATATGATCAATCAATCACTTCAGGATTAAGAGCTCGTGCAATACATTATATAATACAGGATGTGAATGAATTCATATAGTCAGTATAGAATTGATCATCTCGTTGATCCAGCTCAATACACTCCGAGTATACTAACACATCGAGCTCGAACAACGAATTCCCAAATCCTAAATTCGAACCGTTTGACCCTGCCAAGACCAACTACTATAACGATGTGTTACAATCGTACCAATGGATTGTCCGATGCCATTGCGATTGTGAGCCCACCTGTATATTCTGTTAGGATCTTTGACCAGATCTTTCGCTCTTCATGTACCGAGTCAAATACTAGACAGAATATACGGACTATGTATTCAATCAACACAAACATAATAAATATGCAAGCATAAATGCAATAACCTCTCAAATGTTTCTCATTAATGTGTTAGGGATCCAAAATAAAATACATTAAAAGCATGGCTTTTTCCGTATACAATCCCAACAGTAATTCCATGTCTAAAAGGAAGAAATCCTTTCTTGGAGTTTTTTATGCTAAAAAACAATTATCAAGTTAATATACCCGACTTAGGATAATCCCATCGTCCTTCACGATTGATCTCGCATAAGCTTGATCCGAAGGATTTGGCCTGCTTCTCCCACGTCCTTTATGTCAAATTGAATTAACAATCATACCTTTACCGAAGATAACAACCCCACATCATTTTCGATTAGGAGAATGCCATCAACATATATGACTAGAAATACCACCTTGTTCCCATGGCGCTTCGAGTACATAAAATACTCGATAGGACTTTGATCAAAGCCGAAGCTTTTAATTGCCTGGTCAAATCGAGTGTTCCAAAATCTTAATGCTTGCTTAAGTCCATAAATGGATAGATAAGCTTGCACAACATGTGCTCCTAGTGCTTCGCTATGTACCCGTCTATTTGCATCATATAGATACTCTCATCAAGACTTCCGTTAAGGAATGCAGTCTTGACGTCCATATGCCAAATCTCGTAGTCGAGATGTGCAACAATGGATAAGAGAATTCGAATGGACTTAAGCATAGGCACCGGTGAATAAGTTTCCTTATAATCGAACCCTTCTCTCTGAGTAAATCCATTCGCAACAAGCTAGCCTTGAAGGTTTCCACCTTCTCGTCCACTTCTCTCTTTTTCTTGTAGATCTATTTACACCCGATGGGTTTTATTCCATCTAATAGTTATATAAGCTCCCAGAGCTGATTAGAGTACATGGACTCTATTTCAAATTCCATAGCTTTTTGCCATAAATCCGCATCCTTGTCTTGAAGAGCTTCATTAGAATTTGGAGGTTCTGTATCATATTCTTCTAGAACAATTCTCATTAGGTATACTTTTCGGTTGTACCAAATTTTCATTCATAACATCTTCTAGAACAATTTGTGATTGAGATTTGTGGTTTATTACATAATCATCTTCCAAGAATCTTACATTGTGCTAACAAATACCCTTTGATTCTTATGATTAAAGAATGAACCACCTTTAGTTCATTTGGGGTATTCTGCGAAAAAATAAATAAAATAAAATCCATTTACACAATTAAATAAAATAAATTAATAATTAATTAAATAAACGATGTTAGTATTTTGGCTATTTCTAGGTTAAGTACAAAATCATTGTGTTTGTACCTTAGATTTTCGGTTAGGAATTTCGGGTGTTTGTGTCTAGATCCTCCGCCCAGTTCACATTCAGTAGACCTGCTCCTAATCCGCTACAAGGTATATGCATATTTCATTTATTATATCATATGGCTTTGAGTAGTTTGTGTTTATTATTACCTTAGAGAATTTGTGACTATTCCATGAATTCTGGGCTTTTGTGTGCGAAAGGGGCACGAGCACCTGCAAGTGTCTTTGAGCACTAAAAGAGTGCTCGAGCCGCATGAGCGGCTTTGAGCGGCCAATATTATTTGTGCCTCTCTCGTTAAATCGAGGGTTGAGATATTGAAGCGCCCGTAGAGCGCTCGAGCGCCCATGTTTAATATTTTTTTTTTTTTTTTTTTTTTTGGATAAGGTAACTGTAACATTAAAAAAAAATAAAAGATTACATATTTACAAGGGGTATACCCCAGGCTTTACAACCAAAGCAAGATATCACAAAACCCAAAATAGCACACTCCACCTATTACTTATATCCTTAAAATACTTACCCCAAACCCAGAAATTACAACCAACCCGAAAACTACATTCCAGCTGAAACAAGTTTGATTAGAAGAGCCTGGGACATACTATAGCCAGCCAAGCATCTTCTATAACAAACCCACTTCTTTTGCAACAAAACAGCTAGTTACCATGAATTCCAAAACAACAGAAGGATCCACCAGTACCAAATAAGAAACCCAGCTAACAGAAGGATCCATGTGTGGCCACGCCGAAACAGCCCACAAGTTTCTTCCACCTTTCAGCATGTGAGGCAGCATAAGACCAACTTTCTTGATTTACTTTTAAATCAGATGGGCATACCTCATCCCAGCAATCCAAATAAAACCAAAGGCTACTATCAGAGATTTAGTACTCCTAAGAACCACATGGTCAAGCACCAAAAATATAGCCAGGAACCATAAGAAAAGCTAGCAATTAAAACAAACCAAAAACAGATTCCGGACCCATTTTACCCGAGAGGAAAATGGAAGGGGAATCCGAAAGTAAGGCCTATAGAAATAAGGCCAAACACACACACACACCCCTACAAAGGCCGTAGGGGAAGGCACTATACATTGCTATGAACATCCCTCATAGCTAGGCAAAAGGAAACAAAAAACACCTGTTCAGACACAAAAAAATAACAGAAGCAGTACCTACTTGCCCAAAAAACCAGCAGCCCATTCCTATTATTAAATTAGCATTTTCTATTTCGGTTTATATGTTATGGAAAGAAAGAAATCTGCAGAAATTTCAAGGAAAAAGAACTTCAAAATCTGTTTTAATTAAAACATTGAACTAACTATTAGAGATGAATTTATACGGATTTGTCGTTTCATTTATAGCCCTTGAGAGCTTCTCTCTCTAGGCGATTGTGAGATTTGTGTTCCCTTCGGGGGTTAACTATGGGGGAAGCCCTTGGGGCGCTTCCTCCAGCATTAGGGCATTGAAGAACAGCAGCCAATCGCGAGGCCGCGGTCTCATCAAGAACAAGCAGAAACGGGATGGTCCTGGAAATAGGTTTCAGGCCCTTGCGCAGTTTGAGAACGAAGGCTCTGAAGTTGCGAGCGATGTGTCTCCTCGCCCTCTCATCTTCGATAAGGAGAAGGACGAGACCCCACCACCCCCGGCTATTACGGTAACGGAGAAACCCAATCCTACGGGATACGCAGTAGACGAAGGAGTTGCGTTAACTCCGAATGTGGTTTGGACCCCAAGTTCAGGTAGGAAAGTCATTGAAGAAGCCTTATGCGCGCGCGTGAGGATCTGATGAGTTTGCTCAAAAATAATTCCATTGATAAGAAATCGACCGACCTATTTCGAACTGAAAATTTTAACCTCGAATCGGAAATTCAAGAGTATAGTACATGCCCGGATCATCTTCTTTCGGAGAAAATGGCCATTATAGAAGCTCGTATTCGTAAACTTAAGGGATTAAGCTCGGTCAAAGGGCAAGCGGACGTGGGTGCTGAGGTTTCGGTAGTTCCTCACCTGGGCAAGGGGGGTCCCGTTTCAAACGGTTTTGCTCCGTCTGTTCTGTCTCTGCCCCTTGCTATGACGATTTCGGAGAACACTGAGGTAGGATCTATAGGACAAAATGTAAGGGAAGTCTTAACAGGGGAAGACGATGTAGATAGCATTGAAGAAATTTCGGATAAGGATAACTCGGATAGGTTATCAGATGAAGCAGTAGACAGAGCTCATGGAGTCTGTGAGGTAACTTCCCTTCCGGTCCCTATTTCTACTGTTTCTTCTGTTGAGATCCACCCAGAGGTTGTTGCGTTTAATTTTGAGAACGATGTGGGGCTAAGGGAAAAACAAATCGACAAGAAGGGTGATAGGAAAATTAAAGCACACGAGGTGTTTGTAGAAATTCCTGATCAAAACCCATTCCAGTTTCATTCGGGTGTGGGCATTTTCGACGTCAGGTCCGTTTCTACGCTTCATGTGGAGGTCCCTGGGAAGGAGAACAAGGGGTTTCAAGCGGTGGAGGTTGTGCAAAAATGTGATCTCAAGCAGGCCGATGTTGTGCTCCATCCAGTCACACCTGTTGGAAGTGACGAAACGTGCCGCCCTTGTATGGGCAATGTTGCAGAGGACAAGATTGATGTTGCTTCAAAGCAGCCCCATGAGACTAAATCATGGGCTGACATTGTCGCATCAAATGGGTTAACAGTTGATCACAAAGTAGCTGACTGTCCAACCATGCTAAAACCAGGAACTTCTAGGCTAAATCACCGGAGTTTTCTAGGATCTAGCTTGTAGTACTTTGCTCCAAAAGACCCTACCTCCCCTGGGCTTATTGTTATTGAAGACGAACTGGTTGATGACTTGCCATGGGGAACAAGCTTAGTAGGCCCTTTTTTGGATGAAGGTATTCCTTTTGGTAGGGTTAGAGCCACTGCAATGTCATTATGGAGAAGTGAAGGTCTGATGGAGGTCTTGGGCATTGAAAATGGTTTTTTCTTTTTCAAGTTTAATAGTCAGCAGGCTATGGAAAGCGTCCTTGAGAAGGGGCCATGGCACTTCTTCGGTAAGCTTCTTATTTTGCGAAAGTGGCGGAAAAGATTAAGACTAACAAAGGATGTTATTTCAAAAATTCCTGTTTGGGTAAAGTTCTATGATCTACCCCTTGAATTTTGGAATGCAAATTGCCTTAGTAGAATTGCGAGTGCAATAGGTGTTCCGCTTTTTCTGGATATGGCCACGGATACAAAGAAGTGCATCTCTTTCGCCAGGGTTTGTATTGAGGTTGATGCATCTAAGAAGTTGATCCATTCGGTTTCTGTCAGGTGTGAAGGAGAAATAATCGACATCCATATAGAATACCAAGGTTTACCCCCGAGGTGTTCTCAGTGTTATGCGTTTGGTCATGAGTCAGCTAAGTGCAAGAATCTATCGGCGAGAGACACAGATAGGGAGATCATTGTGGGGGATGAATCTGACTCCTCAGAGTCGGCCGAGTGGGTCAAAGTTAAGAAGAGAAAAAATAGGAAGAAGTACCAGGTTGATGGAGATTACAGGGTGCCTGGTCAAGGGGAGCAACAGGAGAAGAAACACGATAGAGCATATACCGCGAAGAGCTTTTATCAGCCCATTACCCGTGCAGTTTCTCGGGTATCTTCACAAGGGAGTAGGCTACCTATGACTCACGAGCCAGTTGCAGCCCAGCCTGCTCAGCATGGAGCCGTGGTCCCATCTGATTTTGCTAACTGCTCTACTTTGCCTCCTAGCCCTGCATCCCGAGCCTCGTTGTTTGTCAAAGCGATTGAAAGCTCGGGCAAGCAGGGTTTTGGTCGAGATTTTGTTTAGTTACATTAACTGTTGAGATGATGGCTGTTTGTTGTTATTATGTTTTGATGTTTTGGATAAGCTGTGCATTTAGCTTTTGACTATGTATTTTGGTTAGAGTGACGCTTTAGTGCTCCTTGTGAGCTTTGGTGTTTGGCAAACTTTTGTTAGGTTTGCTACTGTTTCGTAGTGGTTATCTTTGGGTAGATTTTGTGGTGGTTTTATTTGGGTTGTACGGCCTGGGGAATACCCCTTGTAAATATGTAATCTTTTATTTTTTTTAATGTTACAGTTACCTTACCCAAAAAAAAAAAACTATTAGAGATGCACTTTCTAATAAGCGAGGGATTCCTGAATGTCCAGCTAATCTGTACATTCAGCATCTTTTTTTTTTTTGGATAAGGACATTCAGCATCTTTGGGGTCTCCCTTCGCTTATTTTTGGAAGAGAAGAAGTTTTGTTTTGACTATTAATGGTTGTTTGATTGTTTTTTGATTTGGATAGGTCCATATGGAAGCCAGCATCGAGGAGGAAGAGAGGTCGAAGATGGTAGCTTGGCTGCAGGAAGGGGCTCGGTAAGTCTCAGATAGCTGTTTTGTTTTCACCTAGCTATGAGGGTTGTTCATAGCTGTATAGTGCCTTTCCCTATGGCCTTTTGTAGGGACGGGTGGGTGTGTTTTCCCTTTATTTTCAGATGTTTGGCCTGGAAACTGTTTCGGCCTCTTTGGTAAGTTTTGGTTTTGGCTACCTCGGTTGTAATGTTTGGAAAGGGTAGGGTGGCCTGATAAAGCTGGGTTGGGGTTTCATTCGTAGATTACTTCCCCTATTTTGAATTTGGGTTTTAGGCTGAATTGGGTCTCCAATAGCAATGCTTTGTTTTTGGTTTCCCAAATTCTCGCCTGGGCCTAATGCTCTTAAGTTTTTTTTTTTTGGGTAAATTAACTATGACATAAAGAAAAGAAAAAAATATGTACAAATTTTCAAGGGGCATACCCCAGGCCTTACAACCCATGATAAACCCACTCCCTCAAATCATACTCCAGGCCCTAAAAGAGCTACTAAAAGTGTTACTAACACTCTTACCAAATACATCAACAAGCCCTTCTAGAGGCTTAACAAAAAAATCAAGCACTGCTGTGAAGCGGCAGCCCGCAAAACCCCACATGCACACCAAATAAATCGAATAAAGACCATGCTCAACTCCAGATCATCGCACACCCCGTTCCAGACTGGGCTCAACCTCTCTGTTATAGTCACACCCCCCCAAACCAAAAGGGGAAGGAAAAGATGAGGATAAACGCATCCCTACTAGGGGAAGCAGAACCCGAAACCAAGCAAGCTCCTCGAAAGCAAATCGTCCCGGGGCACCACCTCGAGATAGCTCCTATGATAGGCCCATCCCAACCAGGGAGAAAAACCCAAACCAGAACAGAAAGTGGTCCAGATCAAAGCGTACACCTTTTCCAAAGCGATACCCGCCTCTACTAGGGCATCCAGAGACCACCTAGATCCTGTAGACCCGTTCCAAAGTGAACTAAACCCCACAATGATAGTCACACACCCCAGAACAACAACTAGAGTGGAAAAGATAAGGCTAAGTCCACCCCTACTAGGGACGCAGAAGCCTGAGACCAAAACCTACCTAGCCAGGGATAAATCAACCCCAAACTAGGGAAGCTCTATCGACAGGACCATCCAAGAGCACCCCAAAGGACGAAAACCACAGTAGTCCAAGAGATCCACCCATCAACAAAAAAAAAGGCAAACTCCAACAGTACCCTTCCAATGTGGCAATAAAGACCCACAGCAATCCAAATAAAAAACATGAACAAGGAGAACATCAAGTAATGCAGGAAACCCCGAGAGGCAGAAAGAGAGAGTGTATCAGAGGTGGATGGGCCCCTGACAAGCCAACAAAGCCAGAATAAACAGATCAGCCCCAAAAACCCCGGCTCAAAAATGAAGGACGGACCAACTCCCCAATTGGCCAAACAGAAAACAGAACCAGGGAATCCAGCCAAGAGCACTCTGGGCCATCCCCGAGAAAAGCTCTCCCGTCGGATCTGCGCAAAGCAAGGTTAGCAACACCCTGCGAACCTACCACAAGCAACCCAGAAAATTGATATCCGCCTCGCTGTTCCCCGAAACTCCATCAATGGAGAGCAATTATACTTATATCCTATACATCAAAACCTGGGCCCCAATCCGCTGAAGATAAAACGCGGCCCAAATGGCCCACTTAGTAACAGCCCATATGATACAAACCCTTGGAAATTTAGTCATCAAAGTCCTCCATGGCCCACCTCCAGCTGGATCCCACCCAGAAGAAAAGGCGCCAAGACTGAGCGGAAAAAAAGCCCGCCACTTCCCATTTATCCAAACCAAATATTTTGGGCCCACCACGTGGAAATCTCAGCCGTGCACTCCCTTCCCCAATGCAATACTCTGCCCAAGGCAAAAACAGTACAGCGGAAACCCCACCCTCTTAACAGGCGCGTGTACCCACTACATCTTCAACCTTGAAGCAAAACTCAAAAAGCCCGCTTGCCTTAACCAATATTTCTGTATCACCCAACCAAATCTACGATTACTTCGGCTCTGTGGGTCACCATAATTTACCATCATAATCAAGCTCAAACAGGGTAGATCTGGGATTAACGACGCAAAAAAAAACAACCCCCATACTCAACAATACAATCAGAGCCAAAAAACCATATAAGATCCCAAATAGCTTCTTCGGAATGTAGAAACAATACAATCAGAAAGACGATTTGAAAAACGAATCTGGACGGCCCCATACACAGACCCCAGAGTATCTCCGTCACCAGAAAAACGCCTCGCACCATCATCCAGTGAAGTTCAAATCGTGTTTCTTCAGTATAATTTCGATCGGAGGCTCGTCAAGAAATATTCTTCCTTCACTGACCGCTTTTCTCGCAGATCCAAGAACACCCAGAACAAGTAATTCCAAAATTAATCTTTGCTGAAGATGGTTGTGCTGAGGGTAAGACTCAAACACGAACCAGATTCCCGAGGGAAGAACCCACGAAACCATGATTTACAAAGATTCAAAACATGATAACACGAGACCTTAATACATGAATAAACGAAACAGACCCACTTTATATGCGAACTATATGGCTCCAGGTCAACCGAGTCAGATAAAACGATCAAAATATTCGAAAATAAAGATCCAAAACTTCGGTAGAGGACCAGAGCAGTCCAATAGCCGAAAGATAACTACCCCAATCAGAAGCTACTAATCTCCTATGATACCAAGCAGCCAAAGAAGCCAGAAAAAACTTACAAAACCATTGGCGCTTTGTCCAAAACTCAGGAATCGCTTCCTTGGATCCTCAAGGAAAATTACAGTAAAACACGGGTCCAAACCTTCTTGCTTCCAAACTCCAAAATCAGAAATGTAGAGGAAAGACCATCATCTCCAAGTGCCTTAGATACATTCCCACCATTGCCATGGGAAGGAGCCGAGGCCACTCAAAACATGATGGTTTGCCCATGAAACGCCCTGGGGAGAGCATTCTAGAGAGAGAAGCTCTCCCACCCTCTTTAGTAGGTTATTTCCTGGATGCAAGTTTACCATTTGGTTTAGTGCGTGCTACTGCGAGAACTGTATGGGGTCAATATGGCTTAATTGATGTCACAGGGACAGAAAATGGGATTTATGTGTTTAAGTTCAAAGATATTGAATCGATGGAATCAGTTATTGAGAAGGGGCCATGGCATTTTTCTGGGAAGTTACTTATTCTCAGGAAATGGAGGCGATGGTTTAAGTTTACAAAGGATACTGTTGCTAAAATTCCAGTTTGGATAAAACTCGTTGATCTGCCTTTGGAGTTCTGGACGGAGAGGAGTCTTAGCAAGATAGCTAGTTCTTTGGGAAATCCATTGTATATGGATAAAGCTACAGCTTCACGGAAAAGGATATCCTTTGCCCGAGTTTGTGTGGAAGTAGAGGCTGCCAAGCCTCTTAGGCACTCTCTAACAGTTAAATGTGGGGGTGGTTTTACGGATATTGGTATTGAGTACCAAAGCCTTCCATCTATTTGCGACCACTGCAAAGCTTTTGGGCATGCTACTGGAAATTGCAAGGTAAACAAAGCTTTGATTGACAAGGATGGCTGGACACAAGTAGGCAAGGGTAAAGAGAAGATGGTAGTAGCAGGTAAGGAAAATGTTCTGAATTTGGGGGAAGCTTCGGTTAAGAAGGGTGAGTCGTTGATAGGGGTTGCCTCGGTTGAAAGGGATGTTATACAGAGGAACAGTCCAGGTGTTTACCCTCCACAGACCCAGCAGGAAGAGGAGACACCTCCTGGGGATGCAAATGTTGTGGTACAGAAAGCTATCCCAGAGCCCCCACTAGCAATGGTACAGAAGGATCTGACCTTAGAAGCAATTGTTACTAGCATAGTTGTGGAATCAGATTCTAAAGAGCAGGCTACACAAGATGAGGAGAAAAAATCAGATGCAGAGGAGGACCCAATTGATATACTGGCTGGGAACTTTGACAGCCCTTCTGTTTGCTCCAAGGGCCCTCCGGACAAGACACAGAGTAGCAACAAGAAAAAGAAGAAGAGGTATGGCTAAACTATTTTCATGGAATGTTAGAGGGCTTAATAGTGCTTTGAAGCAAAAGGAACTGAGTAATTTTGTTTTTGCCTCTCAGTTTCACCTTTTAGCCTTAAATGAAACTAGGGTAAGTAGTGCTAATTCCAAGCCCATTTTTGATAAACTATTTCCGGGGTGGAATTTTGCTAATAACTACGATTGTGCTAGATTGGGACGTATATGGGTTTGTTGGGACCCTGTTTTTGTAGATATGTCTATATTGGAAATGGGGGTCCAATGGGTACACACTTCTGTCTACTTTTTGGAAGAAAAGTTAGCAGCTAGGATTACCTTTGTATATGGTTCTAATTGTTCTAAAGAGCGTGAGCTGCTATGGAAGAAACTACGTATTCTTAGCCAGGGAATGTCCTCTATCCCGTGGTTGGTGATGGGAGATTTCAATGCAATTCGATCTCCAAATGAAAGGTTCGGAGGTAGCTCCTCTTGGCCACCTCACATGGAAGATTTGAATAATTGTATGTACGAAACTGAATTGGAAGACTTATCCTATAGTGGCATTTTCTATACTTGGGCTAATAACCAGGAAGGGGGTAACTTTATCAAATCAAAAATTGATAGGGCAGTGGTTAATGAGACATGGATTAAGGAGTTTGAGAGGTCTAATGCTTTTTTCAGTCCTCCTGGTATTTCTGATCATTCCCGGATAGAAGTCAAGATAAGTATGGATGGGAACAAGTATCGTAAACCTTTTAAGTTTTTTGATTACTGGGCAAAAAATTCTAAATTTCTCCCTTTGGTTCAAGAAGTTTGGGATTCTGAGGTGGAGGGTTCCGATATGTACAAAGTATGTCAAAAGCTCAGATTACTAAAAACTAAGCTTAAAAAGCTTAACAAGGAGGTTTTTAGTGATCTACCTAGCAGAGTTATGGAAGCCAAACAGGTGCTGGAAACAGCTCAAATTCAGCTTGATAGGGCTCCAAGTTCAGAGGGGGTTCGATTCAAGGAAAGAGAGGCATATAGAAAGCTCATTGAGCTTAAGATTGCGGAAGAGAGTTTTTACAAACAGAAATCTAGGATTCAGTGGCTTAAGTTGGGGGATCAAAACACCAAATTCTTTTTTAAGTCTATCAATTTTCAGCGAAACAGATCACGAATTGTATCCATAACCAGAGATGATGGGGTGGTATGTAGTGCCAAGGAGGATATTGCAGCCCATATTGTTGAATACTATCAAGACCTCTTAGGCTCTTCCAAAGCTTTGGGAAGGGATGTGCAGGTGAAGCTTTCTGCAGCAATTACAAAAAAGCTGTCAGTTTGTAGTGCTGATTTTATGGTTCGTGAAGTAACTTTGGAGGAAATCAAAACTACGATGTGGTCGATGAAGGCTAATAAAGCCCCCGGCCCAGATGGCTACTCAGTGGGGTTTTTTAAGGAGGCTTGGGAAGTAGTAGGGGTTGAAGTAATGAGAGCCATTAAAAGTTTCTTTGATTCAGGAAGGATGCTAAGAGAGGCAAACAATACTCTCATAGCGCTTATCCCCAAAGTTCCTAACCCATCGAACATTAAGGA
>JAULLE010073091.1:0-13476 GCA_035668155.1 Sarracenia purpurea
TCGATAAGTTAAGCGGGGCGGTTGCGAGGATAAGATGATTTTCGAATCGGGTTGTCAGTAACCTAATTCGATTATCGAGAATCCATATCTTAAACATGGGGAGATGGCAGTGCATCCGGTAATCCGAAACTCGAGACATAATTCGAGTTTAGGGCCAGGAATTCAGTCAGGGCCTTTAGTGGAATAAGTCATGGTTCGTGCGAGAATGGATCTAACTTGGGACATAGAGTTAGGGATATCCGGTATTTTCGTACGGTTAGCTCGAGTACTATAATTCTACAGGAACCCTCACGTAGCCCTTTTATGTGCACGGATTTATTAGTTGGCTTCGGTTATATTTAATTTAATTCGATCGTTGGATTTAATCGCCGGGACATTCGAGGTATTAAATTAAATGGTTAGGGGCATAATTGGCATATGAAATTTTAGGGTATCACCCAAAGGGTGGCCAACCATGGTTTATGTGGAAATATATTATTTATTTTGGTGAATATATAAATGGCTAATTGTTTTATACAATTAAATATATATATTTATTTATTTTTGGTATAATTAATTTTATGCTAAAAATAAATCAAAATAATTATAATCTTTCCCATGATGTGGCCGGGCCTAAGGGGGTGTGGGATTAATATATTTCCATGTTATATATTAGGTATTGTTCCTAATTATGGTGAATGGATATATATGGACATTAAGAGAATTAAGAGGGTGATCTTGCATCATGATTTTTGATTCTCCAAACCCTAAAATACTCTCTTGCCCCCGCCCCTCATTCTCTCTCTCCCTCGTTCTTGCTTCTTGTTTCGAGGTTCGGATTGAGGATGTGTGTTGAAGCTAACAAAGAATCGCCTCGAATTGGCGCCCACTCGCCGGAAACGATACGTGCCGGGGAATACGTGAGAAGACCTTGTGGTGGTCTCATCAACAGACACGAGAAACACTTTATATTTTTCGACAATCTCATATCGGTATACTTGTATTCATTAGATAGGAATCTATTTTTTTTTCGTGAAAAACGTGCAACACTCAATTTTTTTAAACGATACGCTTCCGAGTCCAACAATGGTATCAGAGCTTGTCGCGCAGTTTTTCATGAAAATCATGTGCTAACCGTTGTTTTCAGCTTTTATAGTTGTTTCGATCTGGTCCTAGCATGAATGATTATTTATTTTTCCGTTTAGAACCGAAAATGTCTCGACGGTTTTTAAACCGGGATTGGATGTACGCCTCCTACGTGGGGCATAGGGTTTTTCGGTGTAATATTTAATTTCATGCAAACATATGTTTTTTGGATTTAATAATGTAAATCGACACGAAAAATGGGGATCAAAACGAGGAAAAAGGTTGAAGACGGTAGCGGCATGCGGGCTGTTACGGCGACATGCGCGCTGGTGCGCAGACGATGCCGCAGCGTTGCAGCAAGCAGGCGTGGAGCAGGCAGCCATAGGCGGCAACAGGCGCAGCACATGCGTGACACAGGCGCAGACGCGCGCGTGCGCCCAGGCGAAGCAGGCGCTGGCGCGCGACTGGCGGCGGGTTGCAGGGGTGATGCACGTGGGCTGCAGCAACGATGCAGGGCTGAAGTGGCATCTGGGCTGAGGGCCTGTTTGGCTCTTTTTGGACTTTTTACTAAAACCTTGCCCAACCCAACCTTGTGGGATTAAAACCAAAGTATTTTGGGATTCCAAGCAATGGAAATAAGCTAGAAAAGATGGTAAAATCTCAACCCAATGAAGGAAAGAACTCTTATTACTCGAAATTATCCATAACCGAATCAAATGCTAATTGAAAATCAATCCAAACCGACCCAAATTAACCAACAACTCAATCCAGCATTAAGGTAAGGGAAAGAGACAACATATTACCTTCCTATCGATCCTTGCCGTGCATGTGTATCATGATCGCGACCTTATGACCTTACAAAACATAATCCACGAGTTACAAATTATGAAATAACCCATAAAAACTCAAATGTTACCAATTACACAAACATTTGTGAACATATATACTATAACTTCTCAAAAATCTTCTAAGGGCAAGCTTTATCTTTCCACTTACTTTCTCGAGTAACCCGTGCGTTATTCAACAACAACGTGAGCCTTGAATCAAAGGAAATACACTAACAACATATGTAAACATGATATAAGAGATGATTATGTAAATGCAACAAGCATATCTCTAAGAAAAGACTTCCAAGCATTTCTAACATAACCAAAGCTTTCCCAACTTAAAAATCATTTTCATTTTACTTTTCATATCATTGTTTCCATCAAATCCATCATTTAATTAAGTTATCAACTTAACCATTTCCATCTATTAATAAAGTAACTTGACTTAATTAATTAGAACTGACATTGTGTGAACCTATAAATACCCTGCACCATTGTCCTAAGGTCCACGCGAGGGCCATTGATCAATGTTTCATTCTTTGTTTCACCACAATCAAACGATCACATTCACGGTTACCACCCGAAAGGTTAATCACCCTACTTTGCGTAAACTTACGAGCCTTTCACCGAAGAGCTCTCATGCCTATCTTACTACATAGCATACTCTCAGTTCATTATATTCGTTGAAGTTAATGTTCAAAGTTTGCCACTTTGGCTTTAATTTTCTCCAAGTCCCAGACTTGGCATAAATTCTGACAATTTTGTGATCAAAGTAATATGAGGGTTTAATCAAGTCCGAAAACCATGTAACCCCCATTTTCCTCTCAAAGATTCCACCCAAAACCCCAATTTCTCAAAAATAAAATACATGGTCAAACCCTAAAATCCAAATTCATTTTGTTATATGCTTATAACCAAATACAAGAAGTTATAGACCTCCAATCGTATCAATCCATCCCATAAACATATGATTTTATCATAGAATCTCACATCTAAAGCTAGGGTTTCAATCCAAATCATTAATCACCAAATTTAAACTAGAATTCCAACTTATATAATTATATACATACAATATTAGTTATAGATCCTACATCTCGAAGCCCAAAAGATGCTAGGCTAAGCAAATCCTAGAAATCAAACTCGACAAAATCGGATTTCCTTTGGTCAAGATGGCAGTTTTGCTCCAAGGATCGTCATGGCACGTTCAGTTAAACTTATAACCACCCGAAGAGCTCCCAATGCTAGAGAGAGAAAGCTTAGAAACTCAATAATGATGAAGTGGCTTGTTGAGGAATAAGCATAAACAAGTCTCATATTAAGTTAATGTCATATCAAGTCTCGTCAATTTGTAACTCACAAAATGCATTCAAATCAAAATTGATATAAACAATTGAGATTCAAATCTCAAATTCAAAATTTACATTCAACTCTCAAAAATCATGTACAAGATCCAATATTAAGAATGGCATTTCAAAAGACATTCAATATACACAATGAGATATATAATCATTGAAATAACCATTCATTGATACTTATAAAAATAAAAATTCCATTCATTAAAGTTTAAAACCAACTACATACACTTCAAAAATTCAAACATGCTTCAAATATTCAAATGTTTGGTCAATTTTCTCTCCCCTTTTGTCAATTACAAAAAAAAAAAGAAAAAAAAATACAAATCAATAAAACAAATAGAAGGTTGGATTCAAATTTCTGTGCGGTCATAAAGTTTAGCCTTCTTCTTGAATTTCCTACCAACTATAGTTTTGGCTCATTGTTCTCTGTACCTTTATGTGTTGTACCAACTTTTCATTTTTTTCTTCTCTAACTCGACCATTTGAGCATACCAATAATCTTTAGCCTTTTTCTACTCAGATTTCTTGCTTGCGGCTTTTTTTTATTGGAATTTCCTTGGACTTCTTCGGCTTGTCTGTTGAAGGATTGAGGTCCACACCCTTTTCTTTGTTTTGTTCATGTTCATCATTTTTCTTTGCTTCCCTTTATTTTTCTACTTGTTTTTTTATCAACCCTTTCTTGCTCTTGTCTTTCCCTTTTTTGCCATTCTTTCTCTTGTAATCTCTCAACCATTTTCTTAGATCTTCTAATTTTTGTTCTTCTTTTTCTTGTTCATTTTTTTTTCTTGCTTCAGCTGCTTTCTTGACATTATCAAGTGCATCATGTTTCTTTTCTTGTACAATCTTCATAGTTTCATAACCAACATGAAGGTATCTTATTAAGAAAAAAGATTGAAACCTAAAAGAAAATTAAAGTAATCATAAAAATGTTATGATTTACCTCAAATGGTTTGATGGGTTTGGTTGGGGCATGTCTTTTAGACTCCAACTCCTCAACCTGTCTAGTGTCCACTTTGGAGGAGGAGGAGGTTGGTTAGCCTTCCTTGCAATAGCCTCCGCCCTTGTAAGATCTTCTACATCCTTCTTCTTTTTCTTCTCTTCCTCTAGCACTCTCTTGGCTTCCAGGTGAATCTCTTGAAGTTCTTTTTGAATCCTTACATGTTCATCCAATAATTTTTGTCTTGCCTCTTTTTCTTTGATGTGTCTCACTTGAGTTTCTAAGGTGGATTCCTTAGAATATAAATAATTTCACCATGCTTCTTGTAAGAATTGGATATGCTCTTTAATAAGTTGAGTGTTGTGGTGGACTTCTTGCATAATTGCCTGATCATACTCATTTTTCACTTGATTGAGAATATCCTTATTCACCTCAATAATTTGATTAACACTTATCTTGATCTTTTGTACCCGAACATTACCTACATCACAGGTATCAAAGAGCGCTTAGGAGAGCTTTGTGGAATCAGTGAGCATCTTTTAGCAAAGACTAAAGAAGTGATTAACCTTTGTTTGAAGGTTAAGTAAGGAGGTCTCAACTCTATTCTAAAAAGCAAACCTGACAAGAGTTCATGGAGGCAAGTTTAGAGTCCACTCTTTGCTCAAGGGTAGAGAGGGGAAGATTGAAAAGAAGCTTGTACAACTTCACCCATAGAAGTGATAAGGGAGGTGAGCTGTAAGAATTGATCATAGGAGAGGGAAAGAGGAGGAGGAGTAGGATGAGTAGAGGTGGTGGTAGAGTAAACGAAGGATGCAGGGGGTGGAATACGAGGAGATGTAGGAATGTGAGAGGTATGAGAACGGAAAGGGAAGAGAGGCTCATAGTGCTCATCATGAAATTCATGATTGGTAGGAGATAGGTGCAAATCCCCAAAGGGGTCAGAAGGAGCTGTGGATGTGATGGTGGTGGAGGTGGTGATAGAGAGGTCCAAAGGTGGAGGTGGAATGGACTGGGATGTGGTGGTGAATGTAGCAAGAGGGCCAATCTCTGAAGGATGAGATTGTGAAACCCTGAGGATAGAGGGTTGAGGAGCAGGAGATGCAATGGGTCTAGAAGCTACATCCTTCGTGACCTAAATGCCATTCTTCTTCGCAAACCTTATCCTCTTGAAGATAGTCTTATCATAAGATTGGTTTACATGGTATATCTCAGCCTTATTCTTGTGTACATCAATACCAAAGAATTTAAGGATAATGATGAGGCACATACTATGAGGAATGGTGGAATTGTTATTATGATAGACCTGTAGCATATTAGAGATGAACAAGTAGCCTAAATCAAGCTTCTTGCCCTCAATATACACTACATCATAAAGACATGGATGAAGGTGATATCATCAAACTTCCCAGACTGTGGAAGAATGATGTGGTTAACAGAATGATGCAAAAGCCTCATCTCAGGATTGAGAATGTTGGCAAATCGTTATTGTTCAAGGTTGAGAGAATCTAAGGATTCCAAACCAATGATTTTCTTTACTGCATCCTTATAGGAGAAACCCTAGCATGGGTCTCTCTACAAGGAACAAAAAATTCACCATCTGGGACTCCTAGGACGGAGTTGAATATTTTTGAATCTAGGTAAATTTCAACACTATTCACCCAAGTGGTGATGGTGGAGCCATTGTGCTCATGACCAAACGTCATGTGAGCATAGAAGGGCTTGACCAAATATGGGAAACTGCTCTTTGTTGCATGTAGAGAGTTTTCCACCCAAGTTGGCCGAACCATGGAAAGAATCTTATGTTGGCTTGATCAAAGAAATGAAACAAAATGGTTCTACCCGTGAGAATGCGACGGGTAGAGAACTTTTCATGAAAATTGGTTTTACTTGCCTTAGAACGGAATAAGATATTGGTAGGCACATGTAGAGGTGGTTGAGGAGATGCTTGTGCTTCAACTGATGGTCCCTTCTTCTTCTTCTTTGATGTCTTAGTGCCTCTAGGTGCCATTTTTTGAATCCCACCCATGGTCTTTAGTGCTAGTGTAATCCAAAACGCTCGAATTTCACTCGAAAGGGGTTTGAGAGAGGTTTGGGAGGGGTTTCACACTCATGGGTTAGGGCTCGAATGTTTGAAAGCATGAAATTTGAAAAAGGGGGGAACGACTTGTTTATATAGCCCGACAAAAAGTGTCAACACATTGGGAAAAACTGTCGACCCTTTTTGACCTAGGGCACGAAAGTGTCGACCTTAAGAGCAAAAGCGTCGACCCTTGATGAATAAAGTGTCAATCCATTTCTGAAAAGTGTCGACCCTTACTTGGAAAATGTCGATCTTTTTTGAAAAAGTGTCGACCCTTTTTGGAAAAATGTTGACCAACCTGCAAGCTAATTTTTCACCATTGAAAAATTTCGACCCTAATGGGAAGTGTCGATCCTTGGGGACCAAATGTCGACCCTTTTAAGGCATTAAGTGTCGACCCTTTGCCATGTTCTAGCGCAAAAAGTGTTGACCCAATGGCCATAAGTGTCGATCCAACACAATGATGTGTCAACACTTTGGTGGAAAAGGTCTATATTCATTGCATTAATTAACATGCATTCAAGGCATATAAGAGCAAGTAAAACATGGCATATAGGCATTATGTAGGAATACATAGCATACCAAGTTCACGTCAAATATAGCATAACCTATCTTCACTTAAAGGTTTGGTGAAAATATCAGCAAGTTGGTGGTCTGTGCCTATAAATTCGAGTTCTATGTTTCCTTTTTGCATGTGATCTCTAATGAAATGATGTCTAATTTTAATGTGCTTAGTCCTTGAATGTTGTATGGGATTCTTAGAGATATTAATGGCACTGGTGTTGTCACACTTAATGGGAATGCGATCTAGGACAACATCGAAGTCCTCTAATTGTTGTTTCATCCAAAGTATTTGTGCATAACAGCTATCTACTACAACGTATTCAGCTTTAGCTGTAGACAAAGCTACCAAGTTTTGTTTATTGCTAAACCAAGAGATGAGTGAGTGTCTTAGGAATTGATAAGTCCCACTAGTACTTTTTCTATCAATTCTACACCCAACAAAGTCCGCATCAGAATAGCCAAACAATTTGAAGGCTATCCTCCTCAGATAAAATAATCGTAGGTTCTGTGTACCAAAAAGGTATCTAAAGATGCGTTTAACAACAGCTGTCTGTGATTCCTTATAATAAGATTGAAATCTAGCACACATGCATACACTGAACATTATATAAGGTCTACTAGCAGTTAAATAAAGTAGAGATCTGATCATACCTCGATAGTGCTTGTCATCTACTGCTTTACTTGCTTCATCTTTGTCAAGTTTTGTTCCTATGGGCTTGACACTCATCATGTCAAACTTCTTGAGGAGATCCTTTCTGTAC
This sequence comes from Sarracenia purpurea, assembly GCA_035668155.1. Taxonomy (NCBI): domain Eukaryota; kingdom Viridiplantae; phylum Streptophyta; class Magnoliopsida; order Ericales; family Sarraceniaceae; genus Sarracenia; species Sarracenia purpurea. The sequence goes on from JAULLE010073091.1 coordinate 7,590, forward strand.
TTAGTTTGGTTGATATTGATCCCTTCTTGAGATTGCTTGATTTGAAGTTCGAGAAAGTAGTTGAGTTCTGCCATCATACACATCTCAAACTCTCCCTGCACAACCTTAGTAAATTCTTTACAAAGTGATTTGTTAGTAGAACCAAAAAAAGATATCATCTACATATGTTTGCACTATTAGTATATCATTCCCTTTTGTTTTAATGAATAGAGTTGTATCAAGTTTTCCTCTTCCGAAATGATTATCAATCAGAAATTTTGAGAACCTATCATACCAAGTTCTAGGGACTTGCTCTAATCCATAAAGAGCCTTGGTAAGTTTGCAAACATGGTTTGAAAAACATGGATCTTCAAATCCTGGATGTTGTTTAACATAAATCTCCTCGACAATAAAACCATTTAAAAAGGCACTCTTGACATCCATTTGATAAAGTTTGAAATTCTTGATGCAAGCAAAAGCAAGCAACATCCTGATGGCCTCAAGTCTAGCCACAGGAGCAAAAATTTCATCAAAATTGATGTTTTCTTCTTGATTGTAACATTGGGCTACGAATTGAGCTTTGTCCCTAAGGGCTACTCCATTCTCATGCATCTTGTTTTGAAAAACCCATTTTGTACCGATGATGGAATGAGGTTCTTAGGTTTTGGGACTAAAATCCAAAATTTGTTTCTTTCAAATGGATTAAGCTCTTCTTGCATAGCTAAGATCCAAAACTCGCCATTTTCAGCATCTTCAAAATGTTTTGGTTCATTTTGGGAAAGAAATGCTAAATTACCACAAATATTTAGTGAAGATCTAGTTTTGATACCTTGTGCGGGGTCACCTATAATGAGATCCTTGGGGTGACAATGTGCATAGCATTCCTTAGGAAAACTCTCATTCATTTGAGTTGGAGTTTGTGTTTCCCGTTGGATTGGAGTAAGTTTTTGCATATCGTTTTACTCATCTTGATCATGTTCTTGATTCTTTAGGAAGATGTCTTCAACACCCCTTATGGATACCTGTAAGATCATCTTCACCAATATATCCAGGAGAACTACCATTAGCTTCATCGAAAACAACATGAATAGATTCTTCAACAAGTGTCTTTTTGTTGAAGATTCTATATGCCTTACTAGACCTAGAATAGCCAATAAAAATGCACTCATCAGATTTTGCATCAAATTTTCTTAAGAGCTCGTTGTTGTTGTTTAGAAGAAAACACTTAAAACCAAAAGTTCTAAAACAACTGATGTTGGGTTTTCTATCGTTCCGTAACTCAAGGTATTTTCTTCAAAGTAGCCCTTACCAAGGTGCGGTTCAAAATATAGCAAGCTGTATTAACCGCCTCAGTCCAGAAATACCTTGGTAGGTTATTTTCACAAAACATGGTACTAGCAATTTATTTTGGGGTTTTATTCTTGCTCTCAACAACCATTTTGTTGAGGGATGTAGGCGCGGAGAAGTTATGGCTAATACCATTTTTTTGGGGTAATTAACTGTGACATAAAAGAAAAAGAATTACATGATTACAAGGGGCATACCTCTGGCCTTACAAACCATCCACAATCCCAAAACACAAAGCCAAACAAGCGTCTTAATCAAAAAACCCTAAACTCCGAAAGCAACAATTGATCAAACTTGCAAGACACGCCCCAACATGTCCGAGCCTTCTACTGCTTGGTTGAGCAGCGAGGCTTGAGTTGCTGAGCTAAGAAGCGGGACTGAGCAACCATCCTTAACTTCCTGTTTATAGAACTTCGTGTTTCTTATCTCAATCTTAGGAGGATGCTGAAGGATAGCACACTCCTCCAAATTTCGGTCTTCATTATGAGCTCTCGGGCTATTCATGCGCTGCCTGCCCACCCTTGTATAGCTTCCTTTTGAAACAGGAGCTTTCAGATGAGAATCGCTTGACTTTTTTACATGAATTATTTATTGGAAAGAGCATCTCCCTTGAGAGGCTATCATACCAAGCTCTAGGTATCATACCAAGCTCTAGGTGCTTGGTATGATAGCCTAGGTGCTTGCTTTAATCCATAAAGAGTTTTGGTAAGTTTATAAATAGGGTTTGGAAAACATGGATCTTGAAATCTCGAAGGTTGTTTATCATAAATTTCATAGACAATAAAACCATTTAAAAAGGCACTCTCGACATCCATTTGATAATGCTTGAAATTTTTGAAGCAAGCAAAAGCTGGTAACATTCTGATGGCCTCAAGCCTAGCCACATAAGCAAAAACTTCATCACAATCGATGCTTTCTTCTTGATTGTAACATTGGGCTACCAATCGAGCTTTGTTCCTAAGGACCACTCCATTCTCATCCCCCTTATTTCGAAAAACCCATTTTGTACCGATGATGGAATGGGGTTCTTAGGTTTTGGGACTAAAGTCCAAAATTTGTTTCTTTCAAATGGGTTAAGCTCTTCTTGCATAGCTAAGATCCAAAACTCGCCATTTCTAGCATCTTCAAAATGTTTTGGTTCAATTTGAAAAAAAAAAAAATGCTAAATTACCACAAATATTATGTAGTGAAGATCTAGTTTTGATGCCTTATGCGGGGTCACCTATAATGAGATCTTTGGAGTGATCATGTGCATACCTCCACTCCTCGGGGAAGCTCTCATTCATTGGAGTTGGAGTTTGTGCTTCTGTTGGATTGGACTATACTTTTGCACATTGTTTTCCTCATCTTGATCATGTTGTTTTTGATCCTTTAGGAAGATGTCTTCAACACCCTTTTGGATATCTGTAAGACCATCTTCACCAAAATATCTAGGAGAACTACAATTAGCTTCATCAAAAACAACTTGAATAGATTCTTCAACAAGTGTCCTTTTTTTGAAAATTCTATATGGCTTACCAGACATAGAATAGCCAATAAAAATGCTCTCATCGGATTTTGCATCCAATTTTTTAAGGGCTCGTTGTTGTTGTATTTTAGAACAAAACACTTACAACTAAAGGCTCTAAAATAACCGATGTTGTGTTTTCTACCATTCTTCTATGACTCATAAGGGATTTTCTTCAAAGTAGCCCTTATCAATGCACTATTTAAAATATAGCAAGCTGTAATAACTGCCTCAGCCCATAAGTACCTTGGTAGGTTATTTTTACAAAGCATCGTCCTAGCCATTTATTCTAAGGTCCTATTCTTTCCCTCAACAACACTATTTTGTTGAGGGATGTAAGAGTAGAGAAGTTATGGCTAATGCCATTTTCATCACAAAAGAATTCAAATTTTTTGTTTTCAAATTCTCTACCATGGTCACTTTTTATGCTTGTGATTAAAGTACTTTTTTTATTTTGAATTTTCCTTGATAGTTTTGAAAAAAAATGCAAATGCCTCATCCTTATAAGTAAGGAATAATATCCATGTGAATCTTGAAAAATCATCAACAATTACACAGATATATTTGTTGCCATCAAAGCTTAGGGTTCTTGTAGGACCAAAAAGATCCATATGAAGAAGTTATAGTGGCCTAGATGTGGAAATTACATTTTTTGATTGAAAAGAGTTTCTCACTTGTTTGCGTTGTTGGCATGCATCTCTAATTTTATCTTTCTCAAATTTGAGTTGATGTAGACCTACTACTAACTCATTTTTCAAAACTTAAGAGATTAAGTTTATGTGTACATGTCCCAACCTTCTATGCCACAATCAACTATCCCCACTAAGAGCGGCTAATCATTTGGCAACATTCTTTGTCAAGTCATCGAGATTGAATGTATATACATTTTCATGTCTTTGACTTTCAAGAATGATTTTGTTATTATTAGTGTTTTCCACTATACACTTCGATTGATCAAAGATAACTTTGTGTACTTTCTCACAAAGTTGGTAGATACGTAGAAGGTTATGCTTCAAACCATCTATCTTGTCACACTCATTTTCAATGGGAAACGTAGTTTCATCTATCACACGAAAGAAAAAATCAGACTCGGCACACAGATCAAAACCTCAAAACATTTTCAATAAAAAAGGGTAAGGAATGTTACTGATATAACCGATTCCCACGATTTTATCTTTGTTATTTTCTCCGAAGGTCATAAATCTTCTATCTTGGGTGTGAGAGTGACAAACATCGATTTGTCTCCCGTCATGTGCCTTAAACAAGCACTATGGAGATACTACTTCCCTTGTTGGGAGGAATTGAGACATACCTGCAATAGGAACTAAGCTTTGATTTAGTTATCCAATTTTTTTTTGGGTCCTTTGATGTTAATCCCATCGATATAAGTTATTTTTGGAATCCATACCTTCTTACTACGAGTTGGAACACCCTTCCTCAAGGGACTGTGAGTAAGGGTGCGTTCATGCTCATAACAGTGAAATCATGTAGAGTTTGAACTGTTTGATGAGACTATCACGAAAATGTTTCAAGAAGTTTTTGCTTCTTGAAAGTTGATATCCTAGGCCAGGCTTGTTAAAAACACATTTTTGCTTGCCTAGGCCAGGCTTGGTTAAATCATCAACCTTTTTTTTAAAAAAAATTAAACTTTCATCTCTCAAGCAAGTGACTTTTTTTGAGAAAGCTTTTTGTTTTTTCATTTTTTGAAGTTTCGATTTCACTAGAGGGAGGTAATAATTTTTTTTTTTCTTCAAAACAACATTTTTAATTCTCATTTTACGAAACTCATCATGTAGTTCTCAACAACATTAAGGAGTTTTTCTTGAGAGAAGGAATCATTGATTACCTCATCATTGTCTTCTTTTTGTCATGAGGTATAGATTTGCAATTTCATTCTCCCCATTCTCCTCATCGGAGCTATCCTCGTTGCATTATTCCAAGAGGCTAGCATCGCCTTTTTAGAGGGTCTCTTGTAGTGCTTTTTAAGTTGAGGGCACTTGGCCTTCATGTGCCCCAGCTTCTTGCACCCGGAGTAAATGACTTCATCTTTCTTGTGGTGGTTACTCTCTCCTTTGTGACCACCTTCCTTCCTTGGGAATGGAGTCCCTCTTTTGGAATGAGGAATTCTTGTTGAAAAATCTTCTCTCCTTGCTTCTTGTTCTTCAAGAACCTTTTGAATTTCCTAGTGATGAGGGCAATATCTCCATCTTCATCACTTTATCTCTTCTTCTTCTTCTTCTTGGACAGAGGCTTTGAAGGCGACTCCCTTCTTTCTGATCTTATTGTCCTCTTCATCATTCATCTTTGAGTTTATCTCATGAGTTATGAGATTACCCAATAGTTGAAGGCTTTAGAGTGGTAAGGTCTTTGATTTCTTAAACTGTCGTAACCTTAGCTTCCCAGTTCTTAGGTAAACACCTAAGAATCTTGCGTACCATCTCTGCATTAGAATAAACTTTACCCTAAGACTTTAAACCATTAATAATGTCAGTGATGCGTGTAAACATAATGGTAATGGTTTCACCGTCTTTCATTTTAAAAATTTCGTAAGTATGGACAAGCGTGGTTATTTTAGATTCTTTGACTTGATTGGTTCCCTCGTGGCTTAGTTTAAGTCTGTTGCAAATCTCTTTTGCAGAATCGCAAGTGGAGATTCTATTGAACTCATTGGGGTCAAGAGCACAATAAAGGATGTTCATATCCTTAGCATTCCTTTGGAATTTTGCTACTTCACCCATTGTCCACTCGGTCTTGGGTTTCGGTACGATGACTTCGTCAAGGTCTTTAGTAGGCCCTTTATGGCCATTGGTAATGACTCTCCAGAGGTCATAGTCAATGGCTTGAATGTAAATATGCCTTCTAGTCTTTCAATAGTTCTAATTTGTTCCATTGAATGACGTTGGCCTATTGGTGGACTGATCCTCCATGTGCGAGGTACTCACACTCGTTGTCATGGATCCTTTTGGATAATTAAGTCAAAAAGGAGTTTAAGCTCTGATACCAATTGTTGGTCTAAATAGCTACTCTCTCTGTTGTTAGCTACTCTCTCTGTTT
>JAULLE010074185.1:0-13475 GCA_035668155.1 Sarracenia purpurea
CCTTCATGTTGGGATTCAGTCATTGTTGCATTTCTCGTGTTGGTTTTGCATCCTCTTCATAGTGGATGCGATGCATGCATGTGGAAGGATCAATTCCTTTCAAGTCAGCCACTATCCACCCTATAGCTCCCATGTGGGCTTTAAGGACCTCAGTCAATTGCTGCTCTTGTAAAGGCATTAAGTTGGAGGGAATAATGACTGGTAAGGTACTTGCAGGCCCAAGAAATATGTACTTGAGTGAGCTCGGGAGAGGCTTCAGCTCAAGTGCAGGTGGGGCTTCTAGGGATGGTATGACGAGAATGGATGAAAGCGGGGGTAATTCTTCGAATTGAGACACCTATGGCGGAGTGTCTATGTATTCTTCTGTTTCAAGCTCGGCATTAGTTTCGTTGATGGTTGGGTCAAGCTCTAAATAGATTTCCCCAAAATAGGCCAGACAGGCTTTTAGGGGATCGTTAGTGAAGATGACAAGAAGGGCTTGTTGTGTTGCCTCCTCAACTTGGTCGATTACAAAGTAATCGACTTCTAGTGTAGGATGTTGAAAGGCATGGAACACATTGAACCGTAGCTTCGTGCTGCCAAAAGAGGCGTCCATTACCCCAGTTCGGAAATTGATAAATGCGTTGGCTGTAGCCAAAAAGGGGCGTCCAACAATGACCGGTGTTTGTATTCGGTTCGGTGTCTAGTACTATAAAGTCAAATGGGAATAGGAATTTGTCAACCTTGACTAGCACATCCTCGATTATTCCTCGTGTATCCTTAATTGACCTATCTTCTAACTAGAGGGTGACATGGGTCGATTTGAGTTCTCCAAGCCCAAATTACTTGTACACCGAGTATGGGAGGAGGTTCAAGCTAGCTCCTAAGCTTAATAGCGCTCGGTCGATCTGATGATCATCGATCACATATGAGATAGTTGGTATTCTTGGGTCCTTCATCTTTGGGACCAAGTCGTAGCTAAGGACTGAGCTAACGTGCTCAGTTAGTAGCACTTTCTTGGGGGTGCTTGTCTATGTCTCACGCTTTTGAGTGCAAAAATCCTATAAGAATTTCTCATAAGACGACACTTGTTGGATAGCATTGAGAAGGGGTAAGTTAATTTTGACTTGCTCGAATAATTCAAGTATGTTAGTCATTAGTGGTCCCTTCTTGTGCTGGGGTGCTTGTGGTTCTAGGCATGATGGGAATGTTCCCTTGGGTTCCTTTGGGACCACTAGAGGGGCCATTATTGCCTCATCGAATGCATCTCCAGGTGGTGGTGCAGTAGTAAGTGCTTGCTGAGTTGCATCAGAGTCGTCAGACTCGTCCACTATCATTGGGGTAGGTACTGGATGGGTAGTGTTGGAGTCTTGAGATTCCTCGACTATGATCGGGGTTGATGTTGACTGAGGTTTGTCTCGCAATGACCCGGTGCCGAGATTTTTTCCACTCCTTAAGGTCATAACAACCTTTGCTTGCTCGTGGTAGGCACCACTGCTACTAGGGTTGCTATCTATTACGTACTGGCCCTTGGGATTAGCTACCGGTTGACTTGGTAGTTTTCCATCCTCTCATTGGTTAAGAGCTGTAACTATCTTTACAACTTATGTCTCTAGTTTGGCAATGGCTTGAGTGTGGGTGTTTAAAAGCTGGGTTTTAGAGTCTAACTCTTTTAAGGCTTTTAACACAGTCTCTTCAAGGCCTGATGCTCTTGGAGTTGGGACATGTGCTTATCGTGGATGGGGTCGGTAGGCCTATTGGTTAAATGAGTTAAAGGTGGGCCTTGGTGCCTGAGTTTGTGATTGGTCAGGTTATTAGTTTAGCTAACTAACGTTCGAATGTTTCATCCAACCAGGGTTATAGGAATTTGAGTAAGGGTTATTGCCTGGTTGGGGAAATCCTTGAGCTGAGTTATCTTGCTCCTGAACAAATTCCGGAAATTGTTCGGCTACAGGACATTCAGTGACATAGTGTGCTGGGCTAGAACACAATGCACAACCGTCTTGGACGTTTGAGGGTGGTGGTTGAGCTACAGGAAGACCGGTGTTCAACAACATGTCTAACTTTTCGGTGAGGGCCTTTAATTGGGATGTAAGATCCGCGTTCTAGTTAACCTTGTAAAGTCCTCGAGTCTTTTGGGTTATATTCCTATCTGTGCGTGAGACTGAGGCTTGATGCTATGAGCTCTTACTCAATTTCTCAAGGTGGGACCATGCCTCGGTCTCGTTGTTCATCAGAAATGCGCCGCCATACAAAGCGTCGACATATTGACGATTTTGGGAAAATAGACCTTTATAGAAGTTTTGCACTGGTTGCCACTTTAGGACTTGATGATGGGGACAGCTCCTGATAAGCTCCTTGAGACACTCATATGTTTCGTGGAAAGTTTCTCCCTTTTGCTGGGTGAAGCAAGTGATAGTTCGACAAATATGGCTCGTCTTTCCGATTGGGAAGTATTTCTGAAGGAATTCTTACTGTAGTTTAGCCCATGTAGTTATCATGTTCGGTTCAAGGGACTTAAGCTAATGCTTGGCTTTGTCGCGAAGGGATAATGAGAACAACTTCATGTGCAATGCTTCCTCAGTTAAGTTGTTGACTCTCATGGTTGTGCAGATCTCTAGGAATTCATCTGTATGCTTGTAGGGGTCCTCATTGCTAAGCCCATGGAATAGGGGTAGTAATTTCAAGAGATTAGGTCTAATCTCATAATTACCAACCCCAGCATCGGGTGGTACTAGGCAAGTTGTAGACTCGTAAGCTGTTGGGATGCAGAGTTCCATCAGCACTTTAAGCTGTTGATCAGCATGGTTAGCCAAAGCATTTTGCTGGTTTTCCCATGGAATAATCAGAGGGTTATTTCCATCGGCCATGATGGGTGTGTGCAGAAGTGCGAGAGATCGGGGGAAAGGGTTCAAGTGAAGGTTTGCTCGAAAGGCTCTTTCTATTTTAGGATCAAAAGGTACTAAGTCGTAAAGCAAAGAGCGATGCGCAAGAATATAATAAAAGTACTAAATTAAGCAAGAAACAACACACAATATTTATTTATTAATTTTTTTTAGCGTTGGGACGATAAGGAAGAGCGTCTGGATGGTACGTGTGGGTTAACATCCCGACAGCTAAGGATAGCATCTGGACGGCACGACTTCTAAAATTTAGAATTTTTTATTTTAGCAGAAAATTAAAAATTTCAAAAAATTGGGCTAAAAATAAAAATAAATCAAATAATTTTAACAAAAATTTTTCAAAACAAAAATAAGGGTCTATTCCCCGGCAATGGCGCTAAAAACTGGTGTGAACCGAATGCTTAGTCGTTAATCACACGTACACTAATTTATTTAATTTATTGTACCATGATCTACTACTAACTGCGTAGATAGTCGTAAGTCCAGGGTCGATCCCACGAGGAAGAGAGTTATTTTGTTGAGAATTTTGTTTGAATTATTAAATCTAAAAAGAAGTAAATCTTGGATTTTGGAAAAATGGATTTTAGCAATAAAAAGTTAAATAACAATTAAAAAGGAGTTTAAGTAATTGATGAGATAAGTTCCACCTCAGGTTTAGAATCCACCGTCACTTGGTAATCTAGATTCGTTATAATTCCTATTTTATCTAGCTTTGAGTCAGATTAGATCCTATCGTGACAAGACTGATATTTATTTACAAGAAATATAGATTTCGATTTCAACAAGGCATATTCTATCCGGAGTATAAAATATCTCAAGTTTTACTTTCAAAATCCCGAGTCACAAATATGGCATAGTCTATCCAGGATTCTAGCACAACCCGTCTGGAGTACGGACCATCTCATCCATATTATAGGCTATCTCAAATTTACGAATTCGAACAGTAAGCACAATTATACAACACTGATTTAATACAATCACAGAAAACTTAAACGGGAATCAAATTAATTAGAAAATATCCATCAAAGGGATTTAATAATATTGTTGCATAACAATCTGATTACAAGGCATAAATAAAATAAATAATTAATCTGCTCCTATGTTACCAAGTTTGATTTCATCATCACCAGAGGTGGAGGTAGGGGATTAGCCACTCATGGTCGGGCAAGAGTCCATCGTCAAGTTGATGTCGATCGTCATCGGCAGCTCCTTGACGAGGTCTGGACCTTCCAGAGGTGACTTGGCCAGTGGTAAAAGGATGAGAGATATGAGCGATTGATTCGAGATCAAAAAATTAAATGAATTGGAATGAGGTGTAGGGCCCTATTTATAATGTTCTTGCCACATCAGATTTAGTAACTTAGCACGGAGTGTCCAGACGGTTTGCCGGACAATATTTGTGTGGATACCACGTCAGTTTCCCGTTTCGGGGCGTTGGGACGGTTGCGACTCAGCGTCGGGATGGAAATTGCTTTGGCACCACGGTAGATAGAGTTGGGAAAATCTCCGTTTTGGCGTCACGATGGTGTAGTGTCCGGACAGTTTCTTATGGCGTTAGGACGGTTTGTGCTGTTTTGCTGGTCTTCGTTTGGTTGCATCGTATTTTTTGTTTGGTGGTTGTTTTGCGTCACTCCTCTAATTCCTGTCTCAAACACAAAAAAAAACTACAAAAACACATATTAGATAACATATTAGGACTAACTCAGTGTAAATTAACAGGTTTAAATCGTCATTTTTGAGTGTCGATCAATGACCAGGAGGCCATTATCGGCCAAGGAACTTAGAGGCAAAAAAGTGTAGGCATTGGTTCATTATAATGTATGTGGTCCAATAACATCCAGGAAAGAGGTAAATAAGACCCTATGATCTGATCGTGGTGGTGAATACCTCTTTGGGAGTTCTAGGACTACTTGTCAGAACATGTGATTACATCCCAGTTGTCTGCACCAAGGATGCTACGGCAAAATGGTGTAGCGGTGAAAAGGAATAGGTTCCTTAAGAAGATAGTAAAAGTACATGGTGGGTTATTTGGATTACCACATTCATTTTAGGGGAATTTTCAATAGAGACAGCGATTTTTGGTACCTACTAAGGCAGTTCCCGGTACCCCTATGGAGTTGTGGATTGGGCGCAAGACAAGTCTTTGGAGCCTCTGGATATGGGGATGCCTACCACACGTGTTGGTGGGATATGCAAGTATAGTGGAACGAAAGACAGAGGTTTGTTTCATTGTAGGAGACCCAGAGGAACTAAAGGTGGTTTATTTTGTAATCCTTAGAGTCAGAAGGTATTCATTAGCATGAATGTAAGATTCTTAGAAGTGGATTATGTAATAAACCATAATCCTCGATAACAAATTTGTCCTAGAGGAGGTTAGGAATGAAAACAAGGTACAATCGGAAAATATACCTAATGTACGGGAAGAAATACCACATATTGTAAGTGCACATGAGGAGCTTCGTCATAATGGGAGCGTTGGTTTCCAACCCGAGAGGTTCATGATTTTAGGAGAGTTTTGCGACAAGATCCCAGGGGACTATGATTCCTAACCAAGTAACTACAATGAAGCGCATCAAGACAAGGATGTATATTTGTGGTAAAAAGGCTATGGAATCTGAAATAGAGTCTATGTAGTCTAATCAGGTCTGGAACTTGTAGAACCATTAGATGGAATAAAACCCATCGGGTGCATGCAAATGGATTTACAAGAAAAAGGGAAGAGTGGATGGGAAGGTGGAAACCTTCTAAGGTAGGCTTGTTGCGAAATGGTTTACACAGAAACAAAGGTTCGATTACGAGGAGACCTACTCGTCGGTGGCTATGTTCGAGTTCTCTTATCCATTGCTGCACATCTCGATTACGAGATTTGCCAAATGGACGTCAAGACGACATTCCTCAATGAAAGTCTTGACGAGAGCATCTATATGTTGCAACCAGGCTGGTTCATAACGAATGGCCAAGAGCACATCTTGTGTAAGCTTAAGAGATTTATTTCTGGACTTAAGCAAGTATCAAGGTCTTAGAACACTCGGTTTGACTAGGCGATCAAAAGCTTCAGCTTTGATTAATGTCCTATTGAGTATTGTGTGTATTGGAAGCACGATGGGAACAAAGTGGTGCTTCTAGTCATATATGTTGATGACATTCTCCTAAATTGGAAACAATGAGGGGTTTCTATCTTCGGTGAAAGTATGATTATCGAGTTTGAAATAATACCGACCAACCCCTTATATAAAGGGGGGGGGGGGGGGGGGGTGAAAACGTTTATTATCGTTGTTAACAAAAATTAGTTAGACTAGTTTGTGATTTCGAATTTTTTTCCCAACTAACTAATAAATTAATACCAATGGGGTGGATAAAATGAATCATAAAAAATATAAAAAACCATAAAATAAATACACACATGTTTACGTGGAAACCCTACGGAAAAATATTCCACGTGATGAAAATAACGTCACCAAACACAACTATATATTTCTACAAACCCAGAAGGTTATCAAAGCACAAGAAAAGGACTTATACTAATATACCCATGGACGCCTAACTCCGGTATTGTTGACGTAGCTACCCCAACACTTTCCTTGATCCTATAGTGTCCACAGGAGCCACTCCCAATCTCTATATGAACGGCGACTCCGAGATACCTCAACCAAATGTGTGTGTAGTGGGAAAGGTGTGTGTAATGATGGTTGATGGATGAATAGAATAAGGAATTAACAAGTGTAATCTATGGAGGACATACAAGAACCTTGATAACACCCAAAGGAATATGCTTCAACTATGAAGGAGAAGCATAAGGGTGAATGAAGGCCAAGAGAGAAGCTGTAGGGGAAGAGAAGCACCAGCAAAATCTCTATAATGAAAAGGCTCAAACCTAGCTACCGTTTAACAATGTATTTATAGGAAAATACATTGGCGCTAAAGCGCTCTTCCAGCGCGCCACAGGCACCATAAGGCGCTTGTGCACTGTTCGGGCGCAGTTAAGGATTATATGCCTTTTCTGCCCGTGCCAATGAGAGTTGTTATGATTTCTTCATTGAGCTTGAGCGCCTAGGAAACCCAATTCTTAGCAAAGAGGAAATGAGACATTGAATATGGGCGCTCGAGCTCTCTATGGGCTTTCTTCGGGCGCCTCAACATCTCAACTTTTGGCTTATCGAGAATGGCACAAATTAATGTTTACCGCTCGAAGCCACTCGATGCCGCTCGAGCACTCATGGAGCACTCGAAGGTGCTTGAAGGTGTTTGTGCCCCTTTGTGCGCCAGAGCCTAGATATCATGGTCAGTCATGATTTCTCTAAGGCAAAAATATACATAAACTACCCTAAGGATATGATATGATAAATGCATATGGATGTGTGTATGTGAGTGCCATATACCATGTAAGGATCTCGGAGCAGGATTGCTGAATGTGATCAGGACGGAGGACCTAGACACAAACACTTGAAAACCCCAAATCCAAAATAAAATGTACAGACACAATTGTTTTGTACCAAACCCGGGAATAGCCAAAATACAAACAGAGTCAATTTGACATGAAGGACTTGGGAGAAGCGTGCCAAATTCTTGGGATCAGGCCTATGTGAGATTGATCATGAAGGATGTTGGGCTTATCCCAAGCCCGTTATATTGACTTCATAATTGCTCATTTTGTTATGGAAAATCTAAGAAAGGATTTCTTCATTTCAGACATGGAATTACTCTATCTAGGGATCAGTATCCTGGAACACCTCAAGAGATAGAGAGGATGAAAGGTATTCCTTGTGCTTCGATGGTTGGAAGTCCCATATATGTCATTCTCTATACCTGATCGAATATCTGCTATGCTATTGGCATGGTAATCATATATCAGTCTAATTCAGAGGTAGAGCTTTTGACCGCGGTCAGGGATATACTCAAGTACCTGAAAAGGATTAGGGAGTATATGTTGGTGTACCAGGATAATAGTCTTGTACCCATTGGGTATGCAGACTCGTATTTCCATGCTGATAGGGATTCTAGGAGGTCCATATCAGGCTAAGTGTTTTCTTCGTGAAAGCACATTGAGGGTAAGTGTTGTCTCATCCGGGAGACTATCCAACGTGGAGACATTGTAGTTTGCATGGTTACATCTGTGGATAACCTAGTGGGTCCTTTTACTTAGGTAAAAGGGTTAGGTTTTAGATGTATTGTTGCATGGCTTTGAGTATAAGTGAGAGATTGTTTGGATTGTATACTAAAAGCCAATGCTTTATGTATTTTTATCATTGATACCTAGTATATTAATGAGAAACATTTGAGAGATTATTGAATTTACGGTTTCATATTTATTATCTTTATGAATGCATAGTCCGTATATTCGATCTAGTATTTGACTCGATGCATGAAATATGAAAGATTGGGTCAAAGATTCTAACGGAATATACCGTTAGGCTCACAGTCGTAAGGGACCCGAACAATCCATTGGTACGATTGTAGCACAAAGTTATAGTAGCTGGTCTTGGCTAGGTCGAATGACTTGTGAATTCAATGTTTGAGCTCGATGTGTCAGTACACTTGCAGTGTATTGAGCAGGATCAACAGGAAGATCAATTCTATACTGACTACATGAATTGATCCACATCCTATATTATCATGTATTGCACGAACTCTTAATCCCAACGCGATTGATCGATCATGATCAAATAATGCAGAGTGCTATGAGTCGCCAATGTTTGAGATTTTGATATTGAGATTAATATGACCAGTGGGTTGGGTACTGTCGTTATTTGTTCGATGGTTGATAATCAGCTGACGGAAACCACATTCGACTTAGGTTGAGGAGTTTGCACTCGTGTGCTTTGCTTATAGGTTTGATTATGCCAAACCCAGTCGGTTGATCTTATGATCAGGAATATTAAAAAGATTAAGCGGCGTGGTTGTGAGGATAAGAGGATAATTGAACCGAGTTTTCAATAACCTAATTTAATTATGGGAATCTATATCTTAAACGTGGGGAGATATTAGTGCAATTGATAATTGGAAACTCAAGACATAATTCGGGTTAGGGCCTGGAGTTCATTAAGGGGCTTTAGTAGAATGAGTCCTGACTCATGCGAGAAAAGATTTAACTCGGGGGTTGAGTTAGAGATATCCGGTTTTCTTGTATGATTAGTCCTAGTCCTATACTTCCTCGTGTTCCCTCACGTAGCCTAATATATGCACGGTATTATCTACTTGGTTTTGGATATGATTTAATTTAATTTGATCGTGGGTTTTGCCACAAGAACGATCGGGGAATTAAATTTAATATTCGGGGGTATTTTTGGTTTTTGGCACACTTAGGGATGTCTCCCTAGGTGGCCGGCTCTAATAGGTATAATATGGTGATATATTTTTGTTAAGATAAGTATTTTTATCTTATGGATAGATATATGGAAACCATATTATATTTGGAGAGCGGATTAAGGAAGAATAATATATATGTATATATATTATTCCATGAGAATATATTATATTTAGTTATATATATATATATATTCTCTTATTATTTTATGGAAAGAGTATAAATACATATGTTATTACATTGGTATTAAGATATACATGCATATATTATACCAATAAGAGAGATAACCCTAATTCTCATAACTTTCTCTCCTCTCCTTGTGCCGCTGCCCTCTCCTTGTTCTCTCTAAAAATTCTGAATTTTTTTAAAGCTTTAGTGTGTTTGAAACCAAGAACAATGATTCGTCCAATCCATTCTCATCTCGTCCACATACCCTCCCCAATCACCAACAAAATCCCTTCACCACGCCCTAACCCTACCTACAACCAAACACAACCTCACCCAAAACCTCCACACTCAACCACACCAAACCCCTAACCTTCCCCTTATGCCACCAAATACATAAACCCCGAAACCTGTAACACTTTTTATTTTTCATTTTATGTATTTCTTTTTACTTTTGTTTTGTTTTCTCCTACTTTGGTGACTTTTTGTTTCGTTGTAGTCTCATAGGTCATCAACCACATTTTTCTGAAGTCTCTACAGTGCCTTAACTATTAATAAAAATTCCAACAATATTATCTTTTCATTGTCTGTTCTGTTTTAATTTCTTGCCATTACATTTAATTGCATATACTAACATGAAAATGGCGTAGATTTTAATTCCACAAATCAGATAATGTTCTGCGTCGATATTATGCTGCAATATAGGTAATATTTCTTATTCCTTAAACTTTTTAATTATCTTTTATTCAATGAGGACATTGAAAATTTTAAGTTAGGGGTAGAATTAGACTACTTAATATTCTGTTCTGTAGAAAATTAGAAAAATCGTGTGCAATTACGTGTAAGTTTGAAAAAATTAAAAATCAAAATTGTGAATTAAATATTTTCGATGATAAAAATATGGATTTATTTTTAAGTTGCAAGAATTTGATTGATATGATCAAAACAGGACCACCTGGTACTCTTTGTACACCTGATTAATTGGATATTTGCATGCTAATGAATATTAATAATAAGAATAGTTAAAAAAATATAGAAATAGTGGAGACTTAACCCTTAAAGTGAGCTTTCGCGACTTAAATTTTATTCTGGGGAAATTTATATATTACTCTTAAATGATATTTTTGTCTTCAACCATAATCGTTGTGAATCTCGGTATCTTCATTTTGACTAAAAAATTGGGAATATACATTACAATCAAGTTTCCGAAAAATTGCATTAAAATTTGGAAAAAGATATTAGGTCATCTTTGTATTTTTAAGTATGTTCGTTTCTTTGCTAAAAGCATTGTCCCAGGCCCCTATTTTAAGCCTCATATGCAAACAGCAGCCTTTTTTTGGGTACCCAAATAATCTCTAAAATGCGCTTATTTGAATTTGTGGTAACTGAAAAAGATAGCGGGCCAACAAAAAAAGAAATGGAAAAAGCCAAGGACTGTGATGAAAAATTCCACAAGCAAAAACATTCGTGCGGCCATGCAATCAACGAAAATAAAGCAAGGAACTGCTCTGATATGCAGTAGGCAACTGTGGTGAAAGTGATTACACCACATTGCCAATAATTTGCAAAGCCCTGATGATATTGTGACACAATGATGATGAGGAAATGACACCACATTGTAATTTTGGCTACAATTATATAAGATGGTAATCATGATGTGATTACACCGCACTGTAATTATTGGTACGACATGCTCAGCACCCGATATCTTTTCTGGTTGCCATTAATTCAGATAGTGCTATACACTTGTCCCGAGCCTATAAAAAAGTTGCCTACCTGACATTACAACCAAAAATGAAGTTCTAGTTGATCCCAAAAGATAATGTGATTTGAAGAAACTAATTAAATTTGTTTCTAATAATCAGTACTCTAATCACGAGATTTTGAGTCAATTTTTTAAACTGCGTTCTTCTAGTGTCTAAGGTATTTGTGAAAATTTTGCTTTGCTCTTTATCACCTCCATCACATACCTTAAGAGATATACATTATAACTTATTTCAAATAGACTTATTTTGAGAGAACAACCGGTGAGATTTAAAGTCGAGATCTAGTTGCTTTAGCTATTTAAGCTTGATTGATTCAGAAGTATGCACGTTGATAATTGATCAGATTCACACACACACCTAGTGCAAGGTTGAGAGAATCATCATAAAAATTTTGTAGCTTAATAATTGTTGTGTTTAAAAGTCAAGAGTATAAACATTTATAATCTTATCTTTAAAGCTTTCAAGATACATGTAAGAACCTATTGGGATTAGTCTATTAGTAATTGTTCATGTTAATGTTGATGTCTCTGTTTAGTGTTTCATATTGTTTATCCTTATCTTTACTTGAGGACTAGCAAAGTGTAAATTGAGGGGTGTGATCAGCACTCAAAAGTGACGATTTAATCCCGTTATTTACAATAGGTTAGCCCCGAGATGTTATTTAATATCGTGTTTTTATAGTGTTCTTGTGATTAGACAGGTTTTGAAAATAAAATGCAAAACAACACCAAAAAAGCCACAAAACAAGCAAACCAACAACACAAGACCAACATTGAAGAAAGAGTTTAAGACCAAGACAAGACACATCCGGGCGCTCTTCAACTTTCCGTCTGAACGCTGACATCCCACACCGTCACGACGCATGACCATTACCGTCAGGACGCTTTCGGCCACTTCCATTCAGACGCTATCGCCGGTTCCGTCCGGACGCCATCGACCATCAATTCCTAAACCGAGAAGGACTCCAACTTTCAGAAATCTATAAATAGACCCCGATCCCCCTCATTTCTCACATCTGCATCTAGCGACGAAAAGTTCTTCTATCTTCCAAAATCTCACTCCTGACCCCTCCGAGCCAGTACTAGAAGGTTCGAGTCTCGACGAGGAGCTGCCGATGATAGCCGACATCGACTCGAAGGTGGTTTGTTTCTATCCCAACCATGCATGGCTAAAGTCCTTTGTCTACCCCGGGTTCTAATGAAGCCCAAATTTGATATTTTAGGAGTAGATTAATTTTATTATTTTATTTTAACCTTTTGTATCAGATTCATTATGCAACTATTTAATTCCATGACATGTTTGATCGTTGGAAAATATTCTTTTTCTAATTTAATTTATATTCCATTTAATATTTCTGTGATTGTATTTAATGTAGGTTGCATAACTATGGTTTATTTGATATTCGAAGATTAAATATGAGATATTCTATACCATGGATAAGACGAGTCGTACCCCGGACGAACCGTGTTATAATCCTGGATAGAGTATACCTTATTTAATATTCGGGATTTTAATTGTAGGCATGAGATATTTAGCTATTGACGAGACGGATTATACTCCGGATAGTCCGTGCCAATATCTTAGATAGAATATGTTTTGTTTGTATGTAAATATATTTTTCTTGAATACCATACTGATCATGTCACAGTAGGATTTGAATCTGATAAATGCTGAATAAAATAAAAAATTAATTGAACCTAGGACACTAGGTAAAGGTGGATTCTAACATGAGGTAGATTCTTTCTCAAATTAAAACTTCTCTTTTATTATCTATTAGCCAAGTTTAGTTTAGTTAAAGTTAGTGTTTAAATATTCTTTTATATAAAAATCCAATATTCTTTTGTTAAATAAAAGGATTTTTTGAGATTAAATAATTAGAAAATATTTTCTTTTGTCGTATATTTTTCCTGAGAACGATCCTGACTTACTACTAGTTATTAGTTAGTATAAATCTTGATATAAACTTGATTACGAGACAACGCGGATCAAAGTATCATTTTTGTGAAAGATGTTTCAAAATAAAGTTGTTGAACTTGTATAACGGGGATTTTTTGGTGGATTATCCAGTTGTTGGAACTTGGAAATGCCTACAATTGATTTGGAAATTATTTTTGAGACGTGGGTTCTGATAAGGATGGGACTATCTCTCATGATTTTCATGGTCATTAATTTTTAATTTTGGTCTTATTTAATAATTTCCTCTCACCATCTCATTATGCAAAAGCGGGGCCGTTTGAAACAGTTTTCTAAATTTTCTGTTTTCAGTTTTTTGAAAATTCAAAAAAGAGTTTTTTGAGAAATTTTTCAGAAAAGTGTTTTTAGAAAATTTGGAAATAGAAACTGCGTTTGGTAAGTATT
>JAULLE010075276.1:0-13453 GCA_035668155.1 Sarracenia purpurea
TGATAATGTATTGAGAAATTATGTGTGTAGATACCTCGTTCAATGGCCACCTTGCATATATATATATAAATATATATATATATATATATATATATGTAGTCTGTTCGGGTGACGCATGACATGGTCGGCGGATACGTGGCCCCTTTAGATGAGAGCCTTCCTGAGATGAGCCGGAGTCCGTTGGATCAAACATGGGGATATGAACCCCTCGCGTGATAATCTGAAGCTGGCTGGAGAGGCTATTAACTCTCATTTATTACCTTGTACAGAACCTTCACACGTGCCTGAACATGGTTGGAGGTCGGTCTGATAAGTGTTCCTCGTTACCATTACCCGTTATCATGTAACTTGCTACATAAGATACGTTGTTGCCGAACTAAAGTGTCTCGATCAAATGGTCTAGTTGGCGAGAAAGGTTGGTGAAACTGCTTGGCTAACAGTATTGCTCAGACAGGTAGCTTGGAGATAGATGATTCCTTCACTGGTTAAATCAGCTCAAGCCTTTGATCGGTTCATATGGTTGGCACGATAGAATTACGATCGGTCCGTATGGTCGGTACGGTCCAGATAGTTAGCATTTAGCTTAGACACTTGGCGTTTAGCTCGGATACTTGGCGTTTAGCTCTGATACTTGGCGTTTAGCTTTGATACTTGGTGTTTAGCTCTGATACTTGGCGTTTAGCTCTGATACTTGGCATTTAGCTCTGGCCGTATGATCTGAATGAATCAGATAGGTTGGCGATCGACCCATATAGTCAGCGAGGCCTGGATGTGCAATACTAGGCTCGGCCCATAAGAAAGCCATCGGCTGATAGGCTGATCTTAGGCCCACGGGGGTCGGAGGGGTCTTCATGGGTCGGATCGTGGATCAGACCTTATGAAAGTATAACTTCCATCTTAAAAATATGACAGTGATATAGATGTGTCTTTCTAGAATCCCAATCCGGGTAGGCAGGTGACCCGGCTTCGAGTGGTGAAAAATACCACCACATCAAAAGTAATTTGTAATATTTTAGAATTGTGTAGAAAGTATAAATAAATATCTAGAATAAAAATATCTATGGAAGTGTGTAGAATATAGATAAGATTACTTTGTAGAAAGTGTGTAGAAAAGATAAGACTGTCATTAATATTATAGAAAATATTTACTTAAATATAATCAAATATAAATGCACATAAGAGAATTCCAGAAGAATCCAAAGATATATGAGTTGATCTGTAAATAGACCTTGTACTCACTCTCATCACGAAAGCAAAAAAACAAAAAGAATACAAACCCTGCATTCCATTTACTTTCTCCCTTCTTTCTTTTGATATTTCATTGATATCTCAAATATCCTTTTGCACCCCAACATCAGAAAACCAAACAGCCCTAACCTTAAGTTCGAGAGTCCCATGGGTCCCGGGGGTCCAAGGGTCCACAACTCTAGGGGGTTCGAGATTCTAGGGTTCTGAAGTCTCAATGTCCTTAGGTCCAAGTGTATAGGTGTTTTTATGATCAAAGACAATGGAGTCTCAATGGTTAAGGATTTGTGGCTTTAGGGTTCCAAGGGATTTCAGGGTTTGTTAGTGTATGGTCCAGGGGCTCGAGGTCTAGAGTCTGGGGCTACAGAGTCTCAAGGGTTTGAGGATCCTAGGGTCTGGAGTGATGGGGTCCCGAAATATAGGGTCCCGAAAGTCTAGGGTTTGGTGTCTACAGCCACGGTATCCCAAGGGTCCATGGTTCTAGGGTTCAGGGGGTCTCGGTGTTCGGGGTCCTAGGGTCCAGGACAATGAGGTTCTACGGATCTAAGTCTTAGAGGTCCAGGGTCCGAGGCTACGCGGTCATTGGGGCCTAGTGTTCCAGGGTCTTAGGCGGTCATACAATTCAAAGCTATAAGATCCTAGGGATCTAGAGTCCCAGGGTTCTAGGGTCTTAGGGGGTTGGGGTCCCAAAGGGTCTGTGGTCCAAGTATTAGTGGTTGTAATAGTCTTCTGTCTAATAGTATGAGGTCTAGGGTCTTGGGATCCTAAAGATATAGGGGTCAAATATATATATATACATATATATATATATGATAAAAATAAAATAAAAAATTAAAAAAACTAAAAAGTAAATATTATGTGAAATTGGGCCTTAAAAGATATACAATGATAAGGTTATTGCCAACGTTAGGTTGGAAACGAAAGTCTAGGACAATTTTGAAAAATTAATACTAAATTATTCATAATGATATTTTTGCCATCAAATTATGGAGTTCGAGGGATTTAGAGTCCTAGGGGTCCTGGGTTTGGGGCTACGGGATCGTTGGGGTCTAGAGTTCTAGGGTCCTATGGGGTTTGATATCATGTGCATTTAGGGTTTTATGGTCTCGGGGTCTTAATGTGTTAGGATCTTCGAGTGGTCGGAGTCCATGAGGGTTCAGATGTCCACGGTCCCATGGGTTCCAACAGCCTTGGGTTCTAGATTATCAGGTCTAGGGTCCTAGGCTCCCGAGGGTCTACAAATCAAAAAAGAAATATATATGTATATATATAATTTTTATTACAAATATAAATAAATTAGTTAAAATAATTATTATGTGAATCTGAGCCTTAATACGTAAGCAATGATAAGTTATTGTCACTTGTAAGTTGGAAAGGAAATCAAGAACAATTTTCACGAATGAATGCCAAATTATTCATATGTATATTTTTGTCATCAGATTATTTCTCTTATCTTATCATTACAAAACAAATTGGATTAAGTTGTATATGACGAGTCATTATCAAATGGAGAAAACAATTAAAGTTTGGATATTTAATTCAAAAGTATTTTATGTCGCAAGACTTTTTGTAACATTTAATATATAGATGTTAATCCAACCCAACTCTCCGAACATGGCCTAAAAGCCCAACAATGTAAACGTTCTTCCATTCCCTTAAAAGGTGTGGCATAAAAGAAATCTTTGAACCACTTGGCTTCCCAATTTATTTATATATTCACATCAGTTATTTATTTATTTATTTATTTTAATAATTGGGTTGTTCGGGCTAGTTTACGTGCACCTTGACTAATCCCCAAGGCTCTGAAGTATCAGTCAGGTAAATCCGTAGTGGCCCAATGAATGAATTCTTCTAAGGGGACTTGAATTCGAGATCTTTGAGCTTATCTCTTCAACATCAAGCCATCAAGCTAACCCCTTGGGTTACACATCAGTTATTGTTATTGTGCTCAAGCAACTCATGAGTTATGTAGGAATTATAGAATGGTTGAAGTTTAGGGTGTATAACATTTTCATTTTTTTCAACTGTTTTGGATAAAAACACAAATGACAAAAATATCAAAATGCATTTAAGGTTTTTTATGAAATAAAAAAAAGCACATGATAAAATTCTATCAAGTACCAATCAAGAATAACTTTAAACTAAAAACTCATAGAGAGTGAGATTAAAATCCAAACAAGATAAAATAGACAAGACGTCCATTCAAGTGGGGAATAAGGTGTGATATCCCATCCGACATCGGTAGGAGATGAAAAATAAGCCAGGTATATAATAAAACTTGTGAGATATTACTAATAACTTGGGATTAAGCATTTTAGGTCGCATTAGTAGGTTCTTTAATCAAGTTATCGGGTCAGTGGTTTACTTGGGTCGTTACAAATGATATCAGAGGCAACTCAGGTTCCCGTGACGGGTTTCGTGGTGATGTGGACAGAGAAATAGAAGTTTTGGAGAGGTGTAGAGACCTCAAGGTTGTATACCTTGTGTACGCTTATGGATTGCTTTGTATATGCTAATGGGCTACTAACTACATCTCAATCGGGGGAAGAACTTGGGCCACACAACGAGGACGTCGCATTTTTAAGTGGAGAATATTGTGTGACCCCATCCTACATCGATGAGTGATAAGAAATAAGTATGGTCTATAATGAAACTTATGGACTACTATTAATAACTTGATTATAAGCATTTTGGGCTACGTTAGTAGGCTCTTTATTCAAGTTATTGTAGAAATGATTCACTTGGGTTGTTATACAAGGAAAGGAAGAAAAAACACAAGCAACAAGAACCAAAACCGAGCTAGGCCACTATTTCGTTGTTTTTTTTTATCGAAAAAAAAGATTTTGCTACTTTCAACCGAATGAGAGTAGCTTTAAACATACATTGTATGAAAGATAAACTAAAGCTCAAACATAGTACTATTGACAAGAAATCAACCCAAGCATAAAAGAAAATAAAACCAAAAGAAAAAGAAATACCACCAACAACAACTCCCTCTAAAAAGACCCATCGACACCAATCAAGCCCTTCAACAAAAGTAGCACAAAACCCAGCACCCTACTTAATGCACCAACATCACAAGAAGGCCCGAAAAATCGCCGAGACAAACCATCACATAGACAGAAAACTAACACTATGACATGGCACTTAACACAGACAAAAACAAAGATCATAGCACTAAGGCACCTCAAACACAACCTCTGTAACACTCCGATCCTTCACATGCCAATGATATTGTTCGCTTTGGGCGATGCCCTCATGGTTTTGTTCTTCCCTGGGATCACCCATTCCAGAATTGCTCCCGCTCAAGCACACTTAACCGTGGAGTTCTACTGGGGTTTAGACCACTTGGGAAAATGCCTCGTTGAATGTAAGGGTCTATGGTTTTTCCTTTATAGCCTAGGAGCTTCCTCCCCCTTTCCGATGTGGGATATCAGGATATCACAATCCACCCTCTTAGGGTTGGACGTCCTCGTGAAGTAGCCTGCAAGCTTCGGTAGCTGCCAGTTCAATTTTTGGATCCGCCCACTCGACAGCCCGCCCACATGTCACGTGAGATGCCAGGGGCCCACACTCAGAGAGGAGAGTCAACTTTGATACCATATGTAACACCCCGACCCTTCACATGCCAACGATATTTTTCGCTTTGGGCGAAGTCCTCGCGGTTTTGTTCTTCACAGGGAGTCACCCATCCCAGAATTTCTCTCACTCAAGCACGCTTAACCATGGAGTTCTACTGGGGTTTAGATCACTTAGAAAAAGGCCTCGTTGAATATAAGGGTCCATGATTTTTTCTTTACAGCCCAGAAACTTCCTCTCCCTTTCCGATGTGGGATGGTAGGATATC
Source organism: Sarracenia purpurea (assembly GCA_035668155.1). Lineage (NCBI taxonomy): Eukaryota > Viridiplantae > Streptophyta > Magnoliopsida > Ericales > Sarraceniaceae > Sarracenia > Sarracenia purpurea. The sequence goes on from JAULLE010075276.1 coordinate 5,093, forward strand.
ACAACCTCCCAGCCAAGTACCCAACACACCATTTCTTATAAATAAAAGATCACCTTTGAAACACCAAACCAACTTATAAATAAAAGATCCCCTAAAGACCATTTCTTCAATCTTCTACCTCTAAATCCATAATAATGCTTAATGCTTATTCCTCGCCACAATTAAATTTAAGCCCAAGTATCTTTCTAGTTTTCAAGATGTGCTCGGCTTCTCTTCTCATAACGTTATTGTGGTTGACAAAATCTTGAGTGGTTAGAGATGATTGTTCCAAGGGAGCATTGGATTGTTTTTCATTTTTCTCTTTTCTCTTTTTTCATTTTCATCTCCTTATAGATAGAGTAATCATCCCCGACTCAGCCATGGACTTTTTTCTTATTTTCTCTTTCCCCTATATTATTAGCAAAGTAAGCCTGAGGTCGAAATCAACCGTCTTTTCACTCTCTGGTCCAAGTCCTTCATCGAGGTGGTTTCCATCAACACCTCTTCTTGGGATAGCGCACAAATGAGCCCTACAGCACCCTCAATAGGACTTCCATTTCCCTCTTGTAATATAGTCGTCTGACCCACCATGTAAATCACTTCCTCATCTAGGGTGACCATATTTCAGACTAGCTCTGCCATGAGATTCAGCCTTCTTTGTACTACCACCTTTATTGGGCAATGAGGAAAGGTATTCCTCGATAAAAGAGCAAAGTTGCTCCTCACCCTTATCCATAGGCATGAAAGATGGTATCTTTATTCATAATTGTCACCAGAACTTTTTCGAATGATAGATCCTATCTTTTCATCGTACTAGAATCCGCAACTAGGACTCTTCTAATCGACTCACCAAGCGTTCTGAATGTTACTTCACTCCATGCATGAAGGGGTACTAGAATCTCCTATGATTTTGTTGTTCAAACCTACAAGAATGTGATATAATGGTAATTGACTCATTAATTTGTTAAAACAAATTAACGTGCAATGAGGGAAAACATTTATAGTCTATGAGTTTGTTTATGTTTCCATGAACAAAGGAAAAAAAATATAATTCATAACAAGCAAATATGATGAAAGGTGGAAAACTAGTAAACGCTTTAGTAACCTCAAGGAAATAGGAAGAAGTTTGTTTCACATAATTTTAAAGTGACGTAGAAGCTAAAAAAATATATTTGGTTAAAGTGAACCTAAATAAGCAATAAAACAATAAAACATGACTTAGACAAGATAATTAATGTTAAAAAATAAATGTTCATAGCAATTTCTTAGTTAATAATTCTTAACAAGTGGATTCACAATTTCACTTTTTGGACCATTGAATGCTACCAAGGGCTATTGTTGATTTGGCATGTGTGCGGGTCAGTGCAGTGTGAACTTGATGCAAATCCATCAAACAAATTATTTATGGCAGTATGAAAAATCCCAAGCCACCATTGAGCCACCCAATTTAAAATACCGATGGATTAAATATTTTTTGGGAGTTTTTGTGGCGGTAGATTGGATTGGTTGACAGTTTAAAAATTAAATAAATACTTTATTAAAGTATCGAATAATCATATATCAATATTTTTCATATTTCTAACATCCACAAAAGTTTTTTTAGGCTAATCAAAATCTAATAATAAATTATCTCAATATATAACTACATCAATAAACAATGTACAAATTGGACAAGTTCAATACTAAAATAATACAAAAAGTGTTTAATTCCAGTAATAACATAGTGCAAGACTTAGGCCATAAAAAATACTATAAATTCATATAGCCAAAATGATTCAATATTCCAGAAGATGTACACAATTTAAATTTTTTTAATAGCCAAAAACCCAAAATAGTACTTGAATTTCTAACAATCATATTCCATCAAATAGGGTGTGCGTGGATCACGCGGTGCATATTGAATGAAAATCTTTTAACAAACCGTTTTATGATTGTATAAAAAATCTTAATCCATCGCCGAACAACCCACATTATAAAACTGGCGAGAGCGAAACTATTAAACGAGTGTGGAGCAGGTGGACGGGTTAGATGGATTTTTGCATAGCTCTACTGCTGATTGCCTCACTTCTAGACTTAGTCTCATGTAAGGGTTCCTGTCGAGGTGAGATTCCTTATGCCACTTCTTCGATTGAGTTTGATTCGAGTTTGGGTTGTGTTTGCTTGTTTCAATTTGAGTTTGATATGGGATTGTGGACATAGAATTAGGGTTTACATCTTTGATTTGGGTTCAAACCTGGGATTCCATTCGCCATTTGGTAATTCTGATTTTAACCAAGTTGTTTTTTATGAGTTTAATGTGCATTTGTAGACATTGATTTGGGGTTCTATCTTCGATTGGATTCGATTTGATCATGGCATTGGTATCTAGAACATTGATAGGAATTGGAGTGTGAGCAAGGAGAAAGGCTAGGAGAAATGCAAGTTAACAGAGTGACAACAAGGGTTTTGGAAGAGGGCAAGCAAGTTGCTGAATGTGGGGTTAAAGGCCTTAATTCAAGTCTTAGTAGGACTCCTACGGTGCCTTATGGTTAATGTTTCTAGTAGGAAGCATATTCTATCTTTGTACGCTATATTCCTGATAAGATGCATCAAGAATGGTTGAGAAGGATCTTCAGCAAATGTGACTGTGTAGCAAAAATGTTTATCTCTTAGAATAAGATACAAAAGTGTAATTCTAGATTTGGCTAATTTTGGGATCACATAGATGTGATGAAATCCATTAACAACTATAATGGGGTGTGGTGCCTAATGAACAAGTTATCAATATCTAGAGCAAGGAAGGAGATGAGCTGGAACAAAGTCCTATTTACATAGTGACCTATCTCAATGGGGTATCATATCAAAATAGATTGGAGTCCTACTGGACCTTGTTTAAAGCCATAAAGATACTTCTCTAAGAATGGATTGTCTACGATAGAGGCCAAGTGTAAGAGATCTGACTTGATGGTCGAAGAATCTGGGGCCGACACCACACCAGTGCCATTGAAGACTAACTTCTCATTTGTAGGTTATCGAGAAGGGCTGAGTCACACAAGGATCAGACATCATCAATATCAAACCATTAGGTGGTTCCAAAGTGAACTCTAGTTTGAGGACACTAAGAAGAAAAAGTCCTTCAATGATGCTAGCAACTGGTTGGGTTGTTGGTTCAACGTCATGCATGGGAAAAGCTATAGGAAAAATAATATAACGAGAGTGTGTATGAATATCGAAATAGTATCACTTCATCCAAGGAATGAAGACACTTTTAAGAGACATGGAGCCATTTGGGGTGAAATCATTGGGGTTGATGATATGACTAGTATGTGACGATTGAAATTGATGTTTAAAGGGTATTTGGGTACCTTTGGTTCAGTAAATTACATGTATGTAGCTTCTCTTTGTAGCTCTCTTAACGACTCAGAATCATTTCACAGTTCCGTTACAATACTCTAGCTTATATCAATATATTCTCCTTTTTGCTAATAAAAGAATATATTATTATATATCAAATATATGACTAACTTATTCATCTTAGTAAAAAAATATGCAATATAATATTAATGAAGTTTAAAAGTCTTATATATTTCTTTTAATATTTGAATAATAATCAAAAACCCAGATTGGGAGAGAGAGAGAGAGAGAGAGAGAGAGAGAGAGAGAGAGAGAGGGAGGGAAAGAGAGTGTGTGTGAGAGTGAAGAAAAGAGAAGAGAAGAAGCCACATAAGCCCCACCCCCATCGCCGCACCACCTTGTGCCATTCGTCGTCTATGCCGATGTCCACCACCTCCATCGACCACAACCCGTGCACTACTAGAGATGGAACGTGGATGGAATAGAGGCTTCCATGGCTACCACATATCCCCATAAACATCCTCTGACTAAGGAGCCTTTGGAAGATCAAGAATGATGATTCATTCTAATTCTTTTGATCAATTACCTAAACAGATGCACCAAGAATGGTTGAAGCAACTATTCTTCTAGTGTGGAAGTATAGTTGACATGGCGATTTCGTGTAAGAGAAGACAAGTTAATAAGCCCAGGTTTGGATTTATGAAATTTACAGAGTATGCAGCAGTTATAAGAGCCATTGACATATATAATGGAGTACGGTGTCCAAATAAGAAGCTAGTAGTCAAATGAACATAAGATGGGACTAAAGCTGTGAACAATCATTCTAACTTTAAACATAACGGGTCTGCTTACATTGGAGCTAACAATAACAACTATGAGACAAGGCCTGAGCTAGTAAATGAAGGTTTCAACCTCACTAGCAATGATTTGGCAATGCTAAAGGCAAATGAGATAGACAAAGAGTGGCTAAAATTGTGTGCAGTTGGCATAGTCAATGATCGGATCTACATTGGGTCCGTCCAAGAAGCCATGTACTTAGACGGTGTTAGTGACATCCAAATCAAAGCTATGGGGGAAAACAAGCTCCTAATTATTTTTCCTAATATCAAATAGAAATGGGCTTATTTGGAATCCGATAAGGAGTAGCTTAGATTTTGGTTCGAGGCTGTGTACGAGGGGTGTGATAGAGAATCAAACATTACAAAGAAGGTATGATTAAGCATTAAAGGTGTTCCTCTCCATGCATGGAGTAAGGATACCTTTGAAAGATTGCCAGCTATGTGGGGGGAGGTTATTGAAGTTGATGAACTTACATACATGAGGAAGGATATTGAAGCTGGGAGGGTTCACATTATTACGAAGGAAATGGGTATCATTGATAAACCCTGTCAACTCAAAGTACGGAGAGTTATTTATCTTATTCGTTATGCAGAGCTGAGTCATGTCAACCCCTTCACTAGTAGTGATGTGAAAATAGGGGGAGCCTTGTGACTTTAGTAAAACACAAGCGAAGGAGATCACTACCCATGCTATGAAGGTCGCTCACATGGGTGCGAAAGATATGAAGAACCAAGCTCATGGAACATATAAGAGGAAGGTTGTAGAGGAGTGTAATCAACATATGGGTGTAGAGTCCGAGGAAGTTGATATTGATGTAGGCTAGTAAACACTTTCAAAGGTGATGATTCAGAAAATTCAAATTGTTGTACTAATAGGGAAAGAGAGGCTGATACTAGAGGCACATGAGTAATTACATAATTGTTCTCAAAATAGAAGGTCAACTTAGTATAGGGAAGGCTGGCAATGGGAGAGCCTCAAAGGAGGTGAGGAGAACAATAAGGAAGAGCAAGCTCTAGTGCCCAGAATTTGGTCTAAGTTACCGTGTTAAGAAAAAGAAGAGGCAGACTGCTCATTAGCAAAAATCCATCATTCTCAACTTATTTCAAAAGGTGGTAAGAGTAGAAAAAAGAAACTCCTAATGGAACTTGGGCTTGTGAGTTCTAAAATAGGAAAAAGCCAAAGGAATAAAGAAGAATGTAAAAAAATTATTTAGTCTTATCCCACAGACCCAGGTCTTGGTTTAGCCTTTTATTTCTATCCAAGACATTGTTAATAGGAACAATGTTATGTTGAAATAAGAAGCTCAAGTCTTAGAGATTGGTAATCTTATGGGTTTAAATTATGAAGGTAAGGAGGAAAAAATCATTGCCAAGGTACGAGCTCTAGAGGAGGGTGATGTTAAGATGAAGAAGGGGAACAATTTTGATTGAACACCATGAGACTATTGTCCTAGAATGTGAGGGGGCTTGGTAACTTATATGGTCATAGTTTGGTAGCTGAAAAAGGAGTTGTGTTGGATAATTTCAGCACCCTTAAAGCATCCTTACAGGACCCTCGATGTTTGGGAGGAAACCATAATGAAATTAAATACATGGGGAAAGAATGTGATGCTCAAGATTCAACAATGGCTGAGCAGCAGGAGGCTAGGCACCAACAAACCTCCCCAGCCCACAACAACTATGGGCGCACATGTAGAACAACAGGAGGCTGAGCAATGTTAGGGCGCTCAGGCTGAACATCACTGAGTAGCAACAAAGCACTCCAGCCCACATCATGTAGGGTTATGCAGGCTGAGCAATTGGTGGCTGAGCAGCACAGTGGGAGGCTTAGCAGCAAAAAACCTCTCCAGCCCACAGTAAATAGGGGCATGTAAATTGAGCAGGGGAAGGCTGAGCAACGCAGTGGCACACACGTTGAGTAACGCTAGGGCATGGAAGCTGACTAGTTGGGTTACTTTGGTTGACTTGTCTTTTGATAAGTTGTGTAGTTTTATGTAGAGATGCAACCCCGTGTGTGACTCAAGTTAGTGCGTGGTGTGAAGCTCTCCAAGGCAAGGAAAGATATAGTGGTAGCATGGTCCCCTAGTGGAGTCCTCTTAGAATATTTGTTGGGCAAAAGATCAATTCAGTTCCGCTCAATAGGAGGAGGGATGCTGTTCTAGTATAGAGAGGACCTAATATTAGTTCTTTCTCTGTCAAAGCTTTGTAGGCTATGGCTAATACGGTGGTTGTCCCACCTCTTTCCATGGATAGGGTAGCTTGGGCTATGTTTGCTCAAATGCATGGTCTATAGAGGACCTTTTATACAATATTGAAGCTGTGAAAGAACTGGAGCTTCAATGGTAGAATCCATCATAGGCATAAGGCCGGGCCTGGTTTGAACATGCATGTGGCAGTGCTTTTGTTTTAGTTTCTAGCTTTTTTCATTTGGATTCTCTAGTTGGTCGCTTCTCAACGTGGAGTAAGTTTGTCTTGTAGTTGGGTTTTGGATGCTTAAAGATCTATACTTAATTTATCCTTGTTAGTTCTATTTCCCTTCAATATATATAATTCTCTTTTACCATGAAAATAAAGTCCTATATTTTATATTATAAAGGATTAATAATATATTTACTATGCAAAACTTGCATTTTAAGTAAAAGTATAAACATTATTATTGTGAAAAAAAAATCATCATATAAGATGTATTTGAAGGGTTCGAGAAATATATATAGTTTAAGGGTTTGCAAAGTATCAAAAAAAAATTGTTAGGTACAATAAATTTAATTCATTATTTAAGACACATTTAAAATGTGCCCACAAATTTAAGAGTGTTTGAGGAGTATCCTATTTGAGATGACACAATTTCTTATATAAAGTGTAATCACCAAGTTCTTTTATGGAAAAGGCAGAATGCATTTGTGTGAGTAAAGAGGCAATATGAGTGAAATCATTGCCGTAAACAAAATATCACCAACATACACCATAAGTATAGTAATAACAGATTTGGATTTATAGACAAATAAAGACGTGTCATTGTAACTATTAGAGAAGTCTTAATGGATAAGAAAATTAGGAAATGTGGAAACAGAGCCCTATGAGCTTGTATGAGACCATAAATTGCTTTATTTAATTTACACATATGTGAAGGATAGTCGGGATCACAAAATGATTGAAGTTGTACCATATACACCTCATTTTCCAAAACCTCGTGGAGGAAAGCATTAGAGATATCCAACTGTTTGATGGTTTAGTTAAAGTGCAAAGCTAATGAAGTATAATTCAGATAGTAGGTTGTTTGGCAACATGACTAAAGGTATCATGAAAGTTAATACCATATTCTTGAAGATGGAATTTAGCAACAAAATAAGCCTTAATCTAGCAATTGTGCCATCAAAGTTCTTTTTAAGTTTGGATGAATGCATATGACTGATGAGGTACTATTGCCCATTGGCATCAAGCCTAGGCTTGGGAAATATTGGGAACCGATCATTGAAAAGTATATGCAGAAACTATCTCCATGGAAAAAGAGATTTATCTCAAGAGCTGGTTGATTATAACTCATCAAATCCACTCTTACAAATCTACCCATTTATTATCTTTCTTTATATAGAATGCCCAGGTATAATAAAGCAAATTGCCAAACTACAAAGATGATTCCTCTGAGGGGGAGATGATTCCACCAAATGTAGGAGCCTGGTTAATTAGGAAATAGTAACTAAAAGCTTTGAAGAGAGAGGCTTGGGGGTAGCAGACTAGATTATCAAGAATGAGGCCCTTCTATTGAAATGGTGGTGGAGATTTCGGTAAGAAAGAAGTAGGTTGTGAAGGGCCATTGTTTGCAATAAGTACCCTGGGTAGGACATGGCTTGGCTCCCTTAGATGGTAGAGAGGCAAAAGTACTCAAATGCATGGAGGGACATCCTAGCAGTGGGTTCAAATGGAGGTACTCTAAGCCAAATCTTCTAAGAAAGATGTCATATCAAGCTAGGGGAAGGTAGCAATATTACCTTTTGGAAAGATATCTGGGTGGGTGGTGAAAACCTGAAGGCCAGATTTCCCAAGTTATTTTCTCCGTCAAATCAACAAGAAGCCTCGTTGCAAGATATCTTGTAACGTCCTGACCTAAACCAAATAAAAATCTAATAAAAACATCCAATAACCGAGTCTCTTGCCGAATCTTCACTTCTTTAAAACACTTACTTAAGAAAACAAGAATATTTTCCCTTTT
>JAULLE010076366.1:0-20174 GCA_035668155.1 Sarracenia purpurea
TTAATTTTATTTTTAATTTTATTTTTGTAGAAGATTCTAGGAAAAGAATATATATATATATATATATATATATAAGCTTGTCTTGTTTGACAACAAAATGAAATTTTAATATTTTAAAAAAAAATTCAACCGAAAAAATTTACTTATCGTATCATGAGAAAACATTTCATTTAGCCCATAAAGAATTTTCCAAAGGTAAAATAGATTATCCAAATCCTTTGACTTTAATTAAAATATTTATTGAAAAGGTTTAACCCGTTACAACCTCCCCCACTTAGAAGATTTCATCCACGAAATCACTGTATCTTCGCCACTTACGACTGAAGATCCATTTTAGAAACTGCCTCGTCATACCCAAACAAAGGATTGATCCCTTTCATATTTATCAAGTGAAAGATCTTTGAATATTCAAAGCGGTGGAAATCTCATTCCCAATATCAACTAGACCATGATGTCAGAGCACACCGTACCGCCAATAAACTCAGGCCACACCCATAATTAACAAAAACTTAGTCTCACGTAAAATACACTTCACTCGACTTATAAACGTATCTCGCGGCGTCAACAGAGCCATCTCAGGACAACATACCGATCGCATCGGCATTGTCCTGAGCAATTTTCACCACGACAAATTGAAAAGATTCTACTTTTTGAGCTCCTACGACAAAAATTGAATCGCATCAAATACCTCATCTCATTCTAAGACTCAATGGGCATGTGATCCACCCTCTCAGGCCAACTCTCATCCTACGAGAGTCAGCAAAGTTAATAACCCTCAAAAAATGATCCATCACTGATACTGGCCAGCCTTCCAAGTACAAACACTTGACTGTAACGCCTTGAAATAAAGTCATGCTTTTAATTCACTTTAGACCTTTAAAATTATTTTATCGTTTTGAAGAAAAATCATGTTTGAATAAAAAGATGAGATTAAGACGAGTCTGCGTTACATCAACAACTTGCGTCCTCAAACCGTCACGTCGACCTCGTGACCTAGAGCTCCTCAGACATTCATGCAAAGGCATCCATCTTTCACACATGGTTAGCATCTCTTAACTCTGATAGTAACACTAATCATAACTATTCGTATTATGATGGACTCACAGCCCCAAACTTATAAGAACCACACACAAACACCAACCACAACATCATCCTCGTTGGGATCATGTACTTACCCCTCCAATTAAAGGATATAGGCAACACAAACCTCGGGGGTAAACAATCGAACAATCTTGCTACCAAACCAATACCTTTCAAGGTAACTTATAAAATACTACCCCTGGCTAGAAACGCAAGGAGCCCATCACAAGAAACCACAAGTGGGATTTACCTTGACACGTTTCTACGGTTACCACAAGTTAAATCGCCCGAGGTCGCATACCAACATCTCTCAATGATTTATAACTGCTATACAAGATCACCACAAGGAACTGATTCATAAAGGTCCTAATTTTAACACGATTCAACGGCAATTAACAACCAACAATCATCAAAGTGCCTCACTAGATGAAGCTTCTGCTCTTCCACAATGCCCAAGGTCTGTACTGGTATCAAACCCAAGAGAGTGTTCTATGAACACACTAACGACTATTAAGTCAATCATACCCCATAAGTTATTACCCCAGGTCAACGATTAACCAAGGGCGTATACAACATACCAAGCTGAGTCTTCAAGGGTACCAAGAATACTATTGCTTAACCACTATACTGCCTTACTTGAGTTTACCACGAACTCCTAACAACTCACCTCCCGGAGAAACTTGCTAAAGTATTCTCATAGTTCTTAACGAAATCTATCTATGTGCCTATGCACTTACAAAGAGAAAAACTCCTAACTAGATCACAATTTCACAAACCATACCGCTAATACTCCCTTAAACGTTATCTCCTGATACAGGTTAAAAGACCACTAATGTCCTATCATATCATCGTGTAAACCCCTAATTACAACTAGCAATCGCACTGCTCGAGTATGATTCACAACTGCCAACCTATATGTCAGAACATCATTGGCAAGACCATCATCATCCAACTCAATGACATCCTAATAGGTCAAAGGAGTAACCACCTGGTTCACCGTTGACGCCTCCTTCACCTGGTTCTTGTCATAGAGAAATCGCTAAGAAAGATTCACAATCATAAAGATAGCATAAAACTTGATTCCTACTAGCTCAATACACCCATCAACCTCTTAGCACTTCTCACAACAGACATATAACACTCATCTTAAACGGAAACATCCTTCAGACATGTACATTCAGTACAACATACTAATCCCAAACAGGTCACTGGCGATGATATGACGTCACTATAGTTCTTCAGGACATCATACTCTCAAAAGGAGCGAACTATCAAATGAGGCATATGTCCTAAGGGATCACATCCTGTCATTATCACACTCCCCCACATTATTCTCATCCTCATTTCATCGTGTAAAGAATGCCCGTTCATACGACCCATCCATACACGGCTCATGATGCAAAAACAAGACACGAGAGCATATGGTTCATGATGTAGGCAAATCATCTCGAGTAAGTCTAGGCAAATCATCCCGGGTAACTACCTAACTCATAGGTCTACCCACTCCTAGATAACCATCACAGTTCTACTCCCGTATGTATGGTACTGACTAACTAAGAAATAAATGTCTATCATAAACACATGTTGGCAATTATACACATACGCACATCAATATATCATCTACATTACGGCCTCAGCCGCATCCTCGTCCCCGAGACATCAAGGCACTACATAAAATTAGGGAGAGAAATATGTCAACTCAATAATTCAAAACCATAAAATTATGTTAAGGATAAGCGAAACAACATCTCAAGAACCAATTGGTCGAGGGTGAAACATATGATCATCAAGTCATGTAACCACTACATCACATAGCCACATACCGAGGAGGTTACTTGGAATGATATCTCAATCAAAATAACTCAACTGGATTTCCAAGTAGAATGAGCATTCGTAAGGTGCCTTTCTAAATGGAATCCTGAACGAGCAATACAGACGCCGAAGCAAGAAACATCATCCTCGAACTCCTACCGTCATACTCACATAATCAGGTATCACACGTAGGTATATCACATCGCACACCAGTATACAAGCACTCATGACATGAATGCAACATGCAAATCATCCCTCTTGTTACAACACACTACCCTTCCCAAGGTCCTATGGTATTCGAGCCTAAAACTCTAATACCATTTGTAACATCCTGAGCCTAGATAATACTAAAAACATAATATAATGCCAAAAATAGAAGCTCATGCCATATTTGTATTTCTTAAAACATATTTTTAAAACAATTAAGCATCTCTCTTTTAAGAATCTTTCGAAAGGTTGAAAGTTATTCTAACTCTTTTTGAAAAATTTCGGTTGTGTTTCCACTATTTTGGGACTATCCAATGTTATCGACAACCAGCGAACGAGATACATATACAATCTAAGCGACAAAAAATCCGAATTCTCAATAAAACTAAGCTATTATACGCTATAACAAAGCCGATCCACCGCACAATAATGTTATTCTAAGAAATAATAAACCCAATCAATGGCATCTACCAAACTACTTCAAACCCAACAAACAATGATAAACTACTTACCCAACGATTCCTCGCATGCATGCGACCGAATGAAAGAGGGCGTTATGGCCATATAGTTATCCAACTACATAGATGAAATGTAAATTAATATACATTTATCCGAATATGATGGAAGTGACTGGTATGATGGAGGTAGATGCAATGCAAGGCTTCAAGCTTTTACATTCTTGTTCCTATCCATAATCTTTAACAGCTCAACCTAAAAATTTTTAAACACACGGGCTGAGCCCAAGTAGCAAGATAATTGACAAAATAAACCACATCATGATATGCGAGGTTGACATGTAACAAGGACTGGTTTTAACCATTAAAATAGCTTAATACTATTTCTTGAAAATAAGTGTCACATGCCCGTTTTCAAACAAAAGAAAGTAACAACATTGTAAGTAAAAGGTTTTGTCACTCCAAGTCTATACTCATGATTCCAATTTCAATAGTTTGTTATAAAGCACCAACAGTATATGAACCTCATGTGAGAAAAAGTATGTTACATTAAATTTCTATCAAAAAATCCTTATTATTGTTTACTCGATTCATCAATAATCACTTATGAATTTATATTCACATTTTCATATCCAAACTCAATCAATGCAGCACTTTTACAAGCCCAAATGTTTGGAGGCATCGCCAACCATATCACAATCCGATGTAACAAGTCACAAAGCGATGCACCTCTTTTACAGACCCTAAGGTCTTAGGGTAAGGCCGACACATCAAAAAACGATGTAACTATTTTACAACCCGAGGATTGATGGTAAGGCCGACGCGTCTAACGAGTGATGTAATTATTTTACAGACTCAAAGGTCTGAGGGCAAGGCTGGCCCTTCTAACAAGCGATACAACTACTTTACAAACCTAAAGGTCTTAAGGCAAGGCTGGCCCATCTACAAGCGGTGCAACTATTTTACAGACCCAAATGTCTGAGGGCAAGGTCTGCCCATCTACAAGTGATGAAACTATTTTACAAACCCAAGGGTCTAAGAGCAAGACCGGCCCATCTACAAGCAATGTAACTATTTTATAGACCCAAAGGTCTGAGGGCAAGGCCGGCCCGTCTACAAGCGATGCAACTATTTTACAACACGAAGGTTGATGGCAAGGCCAACCCGTATCCATATGCCAATCCAATGATACACCCCACATTACTCACATAGATCAAAACGGTTTTTGGAAAATACTTTGAAAACAAGGATGAACTTCGATTGGCATAATGATTTACAACGATCGCAACCAAAATGAACATACCACATGTATACATTATCCTTAATTTAGATCCATTTGCATCCTAGTTTCACACATCCAACATCACAACTTATCCACGCATAACCTCGCATCATAATATGAATGCATCTAATGCAAATACATATTCATTAATCAATGCACAGTCCTTCAACCAAACACAAAGTGCAATCATCGAAAACAAGGTCGTTTTAAGGGAGCCTAAAACATCTTCAAATACCCCAACCATAACCCGTTATCATGTGAATATGTTATCATAGATTGAGGTTCAAAGATAGACCAAATTTATATAAATCACATAGTTCGACCACTAATGACAAAGGCTATTATAAGGGAGCCTAAAGATCTTGAAGTACTTCAATCACAATGCACAGAACATACACATATTAGAAATATACTAACATCATAGCATATTATCTAAATCAAGCATGTCCCTATATCAAGTGTCATGTGTATAACCATAGACCTTTACAATTTTGTGCCCCATATTCGCATCAAATGTTTAATAGTATAATTTATGTTCTTTATTTCATTTTCAAGTACAAAATCTTGTTTCAATGTAGTACCCACAGTCACATTTATTTATTTGAAATCGACTTTTCTAAAGGTTCAATGTAAAACCTAATTTCCCTTTTACCAGACAATTATCTTAAAATTACTCACTCATATCCAAAAACCCCCCAAAATTGAGTCATAGGCTAACTCCTAAAACAATCTTATATTGTTAATATCAATTTCTCAAAAAATGTTTTGGATTGATTGAAATCTATTTACCAAATTACCATCTTGTTAAGGAAAATAAATTCCCATTCACCAAAAATTACAAAAAAATTTTGTCACAGGTTAATTGATATACCAGTTACACATAATTACTAAAATTTTCTAGAAATTATCACAATTTGGTCAAAATCCCAATTTTTGCTCTCATATCCAAATCATAACCCTAGGTTATCCACAACCCTAATTGATCGCACTATACATATACTAGCATGTTAAAATAGCCACGAAGAGGTTCAATTTCATAACATGATAGCCAATTGCACAATCAAAATTTCAAAATACATACACGTGAGGTGTTCGGCAAGCAATATTCGGAACACGACTAAATTTTGTGAGAAGATGCAATCCGTATCAAAGATTCGGTTTAAATGGTCTATATTCCTAACTCGATCCGAGGACAAGTGAGAAAATCAAGCTGATTGAAGCCAAAATCGAGAAAAAAAAATCACAACCTCGTCTTCAGTGTATTCGGTGCTCTAGTGGTTCCCGTTTCAACTTCTTTCTTCTTCGTTTGTCGGTGGTGTCGACGGCGCCGGAGTCCAAAGGTTGTGGCACTGGACCTTCCCTCTTCTTCCTCCTCCTTGTTCTTCTTGATCCTCTTCCCCGTCGTGCTCCTGGTTCTCACGAAGCTTCTGGTTTTTCCAGAGCTGGGATTGTTAGCGCGTCTTGCGCGTGTTTGGCTCAGCTTTCAGTTTTGTTTTTATTTTTATTTGTATTTTTTTGGTAGAAGATTCTAGGAAAAGAATATATATATATATGTATATATTTATAAGCTTGTCTTGTTTGACAACAAAATGAAATTTTAATTTTATTAAAAAAAAATTTTGTCAACCGGAAAATTTACTCATCGTATCATAAGAAAACATTTCGTTTGGCCCTTAAGAAATTTTCCAGTGGTAAAATAGATTATCCAAATCCTTTGACTTTAATTAATACATTTATTAAAACGGTTTAACCCATTACACATCCATTACAAAAATAAGCATTGATCAATACATAACCCAAGATCCAATCACATCTCCCATTACCAAATGTATAGGCTAGTAGAAGTGAGCTTAGGCATCTTTAATGCTTCAGGAAAATTTCAACACAACATAAGCATGCTTTCTTTAATTTAGATTCGAATACAATCCAATTTCACACAAACAACATCAATCTCAGTTAAGTGGATCTTTAATACATAGGGTACTTTACAAAAGAAAGATCATAAATGTGTAGCAAGACAAGCTACAACTGGAGTAACATAATTTACATCACATACATAGTCAATGTATCTTAATCGATCAATAACATATCGAAGAAAGAATATCAAACACAATATCAACCTTATGTCGCCATGACACATTTCTATTGTGCTCACAAGCCGCTTCAACCCATCCATAATGTATATACCTATTGCCCGCATTCTCAAAACTAGTACTAGCATCACAACAAGGATGGGACTACCGATCCCTATGCACATCAATCATTATGTCCTCCAAGGATTCTAGGGATTGGCATATAGCTGCAAAATTCAAAACATGCACTTTATATAAATATATATACATATGAGCCAACTTTGAATTCATGAAATCATCGTCAAATTTATGAAGATCCTATATGTATGTTGAATAAATCATAATACGAGGTTCTAGCTAAAAACTCGTTTCCCCAACTTTTCAAATAATTAAGGAAAAATTACTTACGTTAATCCAAAATCTCCCAAATTTGACCGGTAGGCTCCTCTATATACCTATTGCACACATTCTATGTCAATTTCACTAAACTATCCCAATTTGGTGGAAACCTCAAAATTTATACTAATTTCTAGATTTCGAACCATAGTTAGTACAAAACTAAAATTAATTGCACCAATGTAATTCTAGCAAGCTAGAATAGTTATAGTAAGATTCAATTTCATGATTCTATACCTGATTTCACAATCAAAAACTCAAAATTCTAAAGGGGTTCACGTCGTGTTTAGTTCTCCAGTTATAGCTGAAGCGTAATTTTTCTTTTGAGAAAAACATCAATCCATAACAATAAGTAGGTTTATAAGGTCAAGAATTCCACCTTGATATGAAGAAAAGCTGGAAAACCAAATCAAAATCAAAGGTAGCGCGATAGACAATCAGTGTTGTCAGCTGTTGTCCGGTTCTTTCTCTCTCCTGCACCTATCTCTCCTCTTCTTCTCCCTTACAGGCGGCGTGCGATGGCGCCAGAGGCTGTTGGTGCCAGTGGTGATAGTCAGCACCCCCTCCTCTCTCCTCTCTTCTCTCCTTTCTCGCTTCTTTTCCTTCGGTTTCTCTCGAAGCTGCGTTCTACTGTGCGCGACTTGCACGTGAATTGTAACGACTCGAACTTTTTTTGTGTGGTTTAAAGTAAAAAATAAAATATTGATTTTAAATGGTGGAAATAAAATTTTTGTGCTTTAGCAAAAATTACTTGGTTAATTATTTAACCGTTTAGCGGAGGAAAATTATAAAAGTTAAATTTACACTTTTCAGGGATTTAAATGATTTAGCTTTGGATAAAAAAAATGGAGTGTTGTTTACTTAAAATGGGTTATATATATGCATATATACATGTGTATATTTTCACAAATATCTTTAAAAAAAATATTATAAAACAAAAAAAAATTATTTCGGTAAAACACCTGCGCGCATCTCGCTCTTGCAGAGCAAGCTTCGGCTAAAACCGAAGCTGGGTAGAGTGAGTGATGGAGAGAGGGAAGAAGAATAAGGAAGAGGAAGGAAGGAGAAAGACCTCCGACCACCGCCGACCACCTTCGCACCACCATCGGCGCAGCTTGTCGTCGGTAACATAGGGAAAACGGGGAAGAACATAACCGAGATACCGACATGCGCCGCGAGTTTCAATAGGAGATTTTTGGTTCGATTTTGCTTGATTTCTTCTGATTTCTTCAATAAAGGTAAGATTCAAGGCTTTAAATACATCTTTACTGATTCGGTTTCAGATTTAAGAAAGGTTTTATGATTGATTGAAACTTAGGGTTCGCCGAACCCAACGGGAACCATTTTTGGATTTTGTGATTTTTCATGATCACAAAATTAGGGCAACATGTGGTTTTTGGCTCAATTTGGCTCTATTGATGGTTGGATCATGAAATTGGACCTAGGGATAATTTTCTAGTCTTGCTAGAACCATGTTTGATGGATCAATTTCAGTATTGGATGAACTAGGGTTTTTGGTACAAATTTTGGGACCGATTTGGCGGTTTTGGTCTAATTGAATTAGTTTTGTGAAATTGATCTCGATTAAGTGAACTTTGTACAAAAAGTAAGCTATGGTTCAAGTTTGGTAATTTTTGGATAATTGGAATTTATTCCCATGAATTTATTGTAAGTTGGTAATTGGATTTTGATAGTTGGATGCAAGATTGGATCTTGGACGACTGTGGACTCAATCTTTTAACTCCGCTACGGTTGCGATGCAGGATCTATGCTAAATTTGAACAATTGACATATTATGAGTTCTATACGTTCGTATAAAGTAGGTCTATCGGCTTTTAGCAGGTTTAAGCATCGATTTTGAAAAGTGTTTTCATTTTCCTACATATGTATCGAGATTGTCGCTTGATAGTGTTTTCAATTTGTAAAACGGATAGCCATAGTGACAATCATGTATAAATGGGTTGGAGTTCCATTTTGGTAAAATGGGGTTTTTGGAAAAATTGGAAACTAGTTAAACTTTGATGAAATCAGGGAGGAGAGAGCCTTATGGATTAAAATTGGTCATCTTATATATTTCCTTAAGATTTCTTTTAGTCTTGTATATATATATATATATTAGTTAAATGGCGGTTCTATTGTTGTGCTTGTTTGCCAGGATAATGGGTATTGCTGTTGATCGTATAGTATATGTATGTGATTGGAATGATGTCTTAGTGGAGATATGTAATCTAGCCATTCATTAGAACTTGTGGTATTGAATCATATTTTCCTATTCATGTTTATATTGGGAGTTATGTCTATTATAGCTTACTTGAATATTGGATAGTTACAGAGTAGGCCTTTATTCTCCTTGTTGCTGTAGTTGTGTATATGGTTTAGATATACACCTGTTTCTTGTATATCATTGATAGCTATGGTAGTATCATGATTCTGGATATACACTTGTGGTTATTGTAGCACGTATGATTCACACATATATGCTTGCTTATTGTGAAGCATTTTAGCTTTTGATATAGTTAAGTTTATTACTGTTGTATTATTGTTTTGGGTAAGAGATACTCATGAGCGGGGTATCGAAGTTTTGGGTTTGGTGTGGAGGGATGATTGACTTAGCTAGGTACCTTGGAGAGGAAACCTAGAGGTTTCATCTACCATCTATGTGAAGGTTGGTGTTGATCACAGATCGGCATCAGACAGATCTCGGTACTTATAACTGCGACCTAGAGGGCCTCTTCACCTTTGGGGATGGCCGAAGCTGATCTTGAATTGGCAATGGTTGAGCGACCTCGGTGCCTTTGATTGCTGACCTAGTGATCCACTTGATCTCGGTGCCATTGAGCAGTGACCTGGAGA
Source organism: Sarracenia purpurea (assembly GCA_035668155.1). Lineage (NCBI taxonomy): Eukaryota > Viridiplantae > Streptophyta > Magnoliopsida > Ericales > Sarraceniaceae > Sarracenia > Sarracenia purpurea. The sequence goes on from JAULLE010076366.1 coordinate 10,158, forward strand.
TCATGGGCCCTGGTTGTGGCCAGGTGTAGGGGCATGGAGTTGTTCGAGTAGGTGATTAGGGTACTAGGGAGATGATGGGTGTGGGTTATACATCTTCACTGTCCCTTTGCACATGATTCCGTTTGACATGAAAACTATACTGTTTTTCCATCTATATGCTTAGTTGTTCTAACTGTTAGGGTTATGAAGTGTAATATGGTTTTAAGTTAAATCATTTTAACTTATGGTCTGTACGAATTCCATATTGTTTAGAAGTTGAGGTATGTGACTTAGCCTGTATTCATTATGAAATGGTAAGGCTTGGTTTGATAAGGAAAACTTGGTCTTTGGATCATCGTTTTACATAAAACTCAACTCTTGGTGAGATCCAATTTTGGAAAACCCTGTTATGTATATATCAACTTTAAGACTTAAAATGTGTATTTTACTACTGCATAACCATCCTCCCGTATTATCATGCTTTCTATGGTATCATATTTCTTACAAGCCAGTAGGCTTACGTTGTTTTAATAATAACGTGCGTATTTAGCGGTCGGTGATAGCTGCTACATGGATTTACAGTTCATCCCTTCCGTGCTAGGGTCGGGACTTATGTTCATAGCTTGCATTTCTTTACAGTATGTCATTTTGTACAAATGTATATCAGTTTATATTCCAGTTTCAGTTATTGCATAATTGCACAACCATGGGGCCATTTATCACTTAGTTGTATGCATGTGAGATCTCATTGGGATGTTAAATTTTCTTCCCTTTCTGGGTTAGAGTAGCTTATTCCCACCTTGGATGGGATTATTTTGTTGGTGGGTTATTGTATTTGCTTATTTACAGGTCATTGTCTACATTACCCATTTTGGGATAACCCAAAAATAGTGAAAACTCTGCCAAAATTTTCCAAAAAGAGTTAGAATAACCTTTGAAGCTTTTAGTTTTCTTTAAGGAAAGGCTTTATATCTTTTAAGAAAACATTTTGATAAAAGGATTCATCTTGAGTTTAGGTTTTTGATAAATGTTTTTACTATTAAAAAGGGGTTTTGATCGGGTGCTTTACGGTATTTGTATTTCCTTATTGCCTCCGGGTTCTAGGTCATTAAAAATGGTATTAGAGCTCTAGGTTTGAATACCTTTGAGCCGTGGGAAGGGTTGGGTATTATTCCGAGAGGGTTGACTTGCACGTTGCATCTATGATTTGTGTATGCTTGTATTCTTGTCTTGTGATGGGAAATGATTTGAGCATGCTATCTGCTTATGTGCTTATGTGGGTATGGAGGTATCACTTTGAGGATGATATCACTTGCCTTGTGCATCCAGTTAACTACTTTGGGAATCTAGTTAGAAAGATGCCTCGTGAACGCTCATTCTAGTCAGGAATCCGAACGAGTTGTTCGGATTGAGGTATACTTCAATTACCCTCCTCGTTATGTGTATACATGTTAACGTGCTTATGTGTATAGGTGTTAATCTCCTATGCGATAGATTACTCATTTCTCAGATAGCTGGTTGCCTTACCCTTGAGAGTAGGACTAGGTTGAGTATCTAAGAGTAGGTATACCTATGTATTGGGTGTGTACATAGGATAACTTATGTATGTGTGGTTATTCACACATCATCATCCATGTTATATCATGAGCCATGTGTTCTCGTGCCTTGTTTTACATCATGAGCTGTGTACTATTGGGTGCATATGAACGGGGGAACTTTACACAATGGAACGTGGATGGGAACATAGTGGATGAATGTGTGATGGTGATATGATGTGACCCCTTTGCATAGGTGTCTTGTCTGAGAGTTTACTTCTTTTGAGAATGAGATACCCTTTGTGGCTTGACTGATGTGGTGTCGCCTTCAACATCTCGTTCTGGATTAGTGTGTTGTACCGAAGGTGCATTTATGAGGAACACATCTTTTTGGGAAGAGGTATATGGGTTTTCTAACCATGTAGAGGTGTAGTAGTAGTGGTTCAGCTTAGAAACCGTTTGATGAGTTGTTTAGGTTCTGTGGGAAGACAACCAAGTGTTGTTTGTGCTTCTAGGTCCCTTCGAGAGATCTTGTTATAGATGTGTATTTAGAATAATGTTAAAATTCAGCTTGGTGTGTTGTGTACACCCTTAGTTTCCCGTAGGTCCAGTGGTAGGCACAAGGTTTGTATGATTGGTTTGGAACTTGTCTAAGTGTGTTGAGAACACTCCTTGGGATTTGGTTTTAGTGTAGTTTTGGGGTATTACCGACCAATAGAGGCTTTGTGCGATGGGATGTTATAAATATGACTGAGTATTGATAAATTATAGTTATGTGAATCTCATAAATTCCTAGGATAAGTGAGAAGTGTGTTGCTGGCATGTGCACAATGTAGTGCTATGGGGTTGGTAATCGGGTGTTATGATCTCCTCATGGTAGAATTAGATCGGTTGTGTTGTGATCATCCTGTTCTCATCTTGGGTTGTGAAAGTCTCCTGGTCTAATTCTTTTGAGAATTCGAGATTGTAGATGACGACCTTGATGTTACGAGGTTATAGGACAGTTAAGGATGTTGGAGTTTCCTCAGGTCTCTTAGTTTGACCTGTGGATTGACTTTGAACTCCTCTAATAGCTTCTAGTTTTGCAAGTTTGCCGTTTGGTGGCCGTATTGCTTAAGGATAGGAAGTTTGTGGTGGTGATCAGTGCGCGGGAACTTCTGTGTGTTGGTACTTATCTGGAAAAAGTACCTTTGAGGCACATGAGATAGCTTGGGGTTGTCTTAGATGGTAAACTCTTATGTGAGTATAACCTAGAGGGTTTTGTGGATACTTGGAACCCAATCTTTACAGATTTGGTAGTACACTCCTTGGTGGTTGTTAGTAAGAGCTGTTTGTTGCACTCCTTGGATGTACCAGTATGACCTGTGTTTAAAGGGAACACCTTGGGTCGGGGTGAACTTAGTGTGTGATTCCCTGCGAGTCATTCCCAATACGGTGAGCTCAATGTGACTCCTTCTGAGTCACTTGGATGGTTCTGTTGAGATTAGTTTTGATGAATTTAGTTTGTAGTTGGAGTAACTGCAGCTCCCGTGGTTGTCAGAATTGAGTTGTGAGAATCCCATGTATGGGATAGGTGCTGTGGTAAGGATGTCTAAGGAGTTCTGGCTGAGTTGTTTGTTGCGATGGTACCTATAAAGTTAAGAGAAGTTTTTAGATCACGTAACCTATGTTATAGCTTGGAATCCTGAGTGGTGGGTGCACCACGTGATGAGGTATCAACTCTGGTGTCCCTTATGGAATTGTTGTGTGACTGTGTTCCTAGTGTTTTCCAAGGTTCTGTTTGGTATTTGGAACTGAAGCTTTAAAGGGTTTTCCTTGGAGCGATCCTTAGTCATGGATTTCGGGTATGTTCCTCCAGCTTAGTTTGGATTTGTCTCCGGTCCTTCTGTGTTAAACCGTGAGCTTGGTAGTGGGCACCTGGATGGTGCGACCGACTTGATAGTCGTTGGTATGTCCGATGGATGTTCAATTGGGTTTAAGAGATATGAAGTGTCGTTTGAGATCTGAGACTTCACGCATTGGGGTATTATGGTTCTTTGGATAATGAGATGACGGTTTTCGTGCAAATACCTATTTCTGACTATTTGTTTGATCTCCTTAGTGAGCTATGGGGTTCGAGTTTTACGGTGCGTTCTGATTATGCTCACTTGGGTTTGCAAGGATGAGTGTATCCTTGTGAATAGTTGGTAGCTCCATCTCCCAAGTGTGAGGATGCAACTGGTGCTAGTAGAAGTATCCTTTTGTTGGGTTGGTGGTCTTATGTGGGAATCACAAACCGCAGGCAGTTGTTGATTCCTGACCTTCGACATCTAGGCTGTGATACCTTTGAGGGTTGGTTGAGAGGTATGCCTTATGGGTGGTTTTCTTTGGGACACTTTCGTGTTTTATGCCCTGTGGGACCTCTCTTTTGGGTTACCTTGGATGGTATGAAATGGTAGTAAGACCGTCTGGTAGTTCGGTGCTGAGAATTGTGTTGGAAACCTGGAAGGGAGGTATGGGTGCTTAGTCCTTTTGATGGTCATTCTCACCATGATGCCTTGAGGATAGACGTGTGGTAAGAATTCTTCACGCAGTCGGAGTTTCTACAATGTAATGTGGATCTTTTTGGACTGTCACTTGTCGTAGAGTTCTTTCTGGTAGTTATTTTCTATCCTGCCATGTTTCGTGTAGGAATTGAAACCATAATTAGTTACATTTGGTGTAGCATCTTACATCTGGAGTCGGCATGATTGTGCGGACGTGTTGCTGATATGCTCGGAATTCTCAGCTTCTGAACAGCGGGTGCTTATTTTAGGTAAGGATCACGCTTCAGGATGAAGTATCGGGTTAGTACAGTATAGCTTATCAGATGAGTCCTCGATGCGTAGAGCATATTTGGGAGGATTCGCTTTGTTCGGGATCGTTGTGTGTCAATCAGATCATCTGTCAGTTTGGAGCTTCAGTCTTCAGTATATATGGTTTGGGATCATCTTGCTCTAGGTGAAGTCTCCTGTCAGTTATGGGTATCAGGTATCCAAGTATTCGGGTCGTTTATTACTTGAGGTATGTTTGATTTCGAGGATGAAAACCTTATGAGTGGTGGATGTTGTAACGACCCGAACATTTTTTGTGGGATTTAAAGTCAAAAATAAAATATTGATTTTAAATGGTGGAAATAAAATTTTTGTGCTTTATCAAAAATTAATCGAAAGCACAAAAATTAATCGGTTAATTATTTAATCGTTTGGCGGTGGAAAATTTTAAAAGTTAAATTCAAACTTTTCGGAGATTTAAACGATTTAGCTTTTGATAAACAAAATGGAGTGTTGCTTACATAAATTGGGTTATATATATATGTGTGTATATGTATATATATATTTTCCCAAATATCATTCAAAAAAAAGATTATAAAACAAAAAAAGTTATTTTAGTAAAACACCCGCGTGCATCTCGCGCTTGCAGAGCAAGCTTCGGCTGAAACCGAAGCAAGGGAGAGTGAGCGATGGAGAGAAGGAAGAAGAAGAAGGAAAAGGAAGGAAGGAGGTAGACCTCTGACCACCGCCAACCAGCTTCGCACCACCATCGGTGCCGCTTGCCGCCAACAACAGAGGGAAAATGGGGAAGAACAGAACTAGGATACCGACGTGCGCCGGGAGCTTCAACAGGAGATTTTTTGCACGATTTGGCTTGATTTCTTCCGATTTCATTGATGAAAGTAAGATTCAAGGCCTTATGAACATCTTTTGTGATTTAGTTTTATATTTAAGCGTGGTTTTATGATTGGTTGAGATTTAGGTTTCGCCGAACCCGATGAGAGCCATTTTTAGATTTTGTGATTTTTCTTGATCAATTGATGGTTTGATCAAAAAATTGGACCTTGGGATAATTATCTAGGCTTTCTAGAACCATGTTTGATGGATCAATTTCAGTATCGGATGAACTAGGATTTTTGTTACAAATTTTGGGACTGATTTCAGGGTTTTGATCCAATTGGATTATTTTTGTGAAATTGATCGTGATTAAGTGAAATTGGTATAAAAAGTAAGCTATGGTTCAAGTTTGGTAATTTTTGGATAACCGGAATTTATTCCCGCGAATTTATTGTATGTTTGTAATTAGATTTTGATAGTTGGATGCAAGATTGGATCTTGAACAGCTGTGGACTCGATCTTTTGACTCGCTACGGTTGCGAGGTAGGATCTATGCTAACTTTGAATAATTGACATAGTATGATTTGTATACTTTCATAATAAGTAGGTTTATAAGCTTTTAGCAAATTTAAATTTTGATTTTGAAAAGTGTTTTCATTTTCCAACATATGTATCGAGATTGTCACTTGCCAGTGTTTTTGGTTTGTAAAACAGACGGCCGCAGTGACAATCATATATAAACGGATTGGAGTTCCATTTTGGTAAAATGGGGCTTTTGGGAAAATTGGGCTCTTGTGTGGTTTTTGCTAAAAACTAGTTAAAATTTTGTGAAATCGGGGAAGAGAGAGCCTTACGGTTTAAAATTGGTGATCTTATATATTTCCCAAAGATTTCTTTCAGTCTCGTATATATATTAGCTTAAATGGTGATTCAATTGTTGTGCTAGTTTGCTTGGATAATGGATACTGCTGTTGAGCGTATAGTATATGTATGTGATGGAATTGATGTCTTAGTAGAGAAATGAAATATAGCCATGTTTTAGGAATTATGGTTTTGCATCATATTCACCAATTCATGTTTATATTGGGAGTTATTAATTATTATAGCTTACTTGAATACTGGATAGTTACAAACTAGATCTTTATTCTCCTTATTGTTGTAGTTGTGTATATGGTTTAGATACCCACTTGTTTCTTATATATCACTGATAGCTATGCTAGTATCATGATTCTGGATATACACTTGTGGTTATTGTAGCACGTATGACTCACACATATTTGCTTGCTTATTCTGAAGCATTTTAGCTTATGATATAGTTATGTTTAATGTTGTTGTAGTGTTGTTTTAGGTGAGAGACACTCATGAGAGGGGTATCGATGTTACGGGTTTGGTGTGGAGGGATGATTGACTTAGGTACCTTAGAAAGGTGCCTTGGAGGTTTCATCTACCATCTGTGTGATGGTTGGTGCCGATCTCGGATCTGCATCAGATGGATCTCAATACTTATCATTGTGACCTAGAGGGCCTCTTCACCATCGGGGATGGCCGATGTTGATCTCGGATTGGCAACAGGTGAGCGACCTCGATGCCTTTGATTAGTGAACTAGTGGTCTACATGATCTCGGTGCCGTTGAGCGGTGACCTGGTGATCATGGGCCCTGGTTGAGGCCAGGTGTGGGGGCATGGAAATGTTGGAGTAGGTGCATGGGGTACTGGGTGAGACAATAGGTATGGGTTATACATCTTCACTCTCCCTTTGCACATGATTCCGTTTGACATGAAAACTATACTTTTTCCTCTATATGCTTTGTTGTTCTAACCGTTAGGGTTATGAACTATAATATGGTTGTAAGTTAAATGATTTTAACTTGTGGTCTGTGTGGATTCCATAATGTTTATAAGTTGAGGTATGAAACTTAGCCTATATTCATTATGGAATGGTAAGGCTTGGTTTGATGAAGAAAACTTGGTCTTTGGATCATCATTTTACTTAAAACTCAACTCTTGATGAGATCCGGTTTTGGAAAACCATGTTATACAGAAAACAACTTTAAGACTTTAAATGTGTATTTTACTGATGCATAACCATACTCATATATTATCGTGCATTCTAGGTTATCATATTTTCTACAAGCCAGTGGGCTTACACTGTTTTAGTAACAACGTGCAGGTTTAGCAGTGGGTGATAGCTGCTTGATGGATTTATAGTTCGTCCCTTCCATGCTAGGGTCGGGACATATGTTAATGGCTTGCATTTATTCACAGTATGTCGTTTTGGATAAATGTATATCAGCTTATATTCCTGTTTCGATTATTGGATAACTGTATGGCTAGGGGGCCTTTTATCATTCAGTTGTATGCATGTGATATCTCGTTGGGATGTTAGCTTTGCCTTCCTTTCTGGATTAAAGTAGCTTATTCACGCCTTGGATGGGCTTATTTTGTTGCTAGGCTGTGGTATTTGCTTATTTACAGGTCATTGCCTACATTGCCCGTTTCGGGATAGTCAAAAAATAGGAAAAACTCTGCCGAAATTTTCCAAAAAGAGTCAGAATAATCTTTGAACCTTTTTAGTTTTCTTTAAGGAAAGTCTTTCTATTGTTTAAGAAAACGTTTTGATAAAAGGATTCGGCTTGGGTTTAGGTTTTTGATAAATGTTTTTACTATTAAAAAGGGGTTTTAATCGGATGCTTTGCGGTATTTGTATTTCTTTAATGCCTCCGGGTTCCGGGTCATTACATGAATGGCCAAGCTTTTAATTGTTTTTTTTTTGGAGAAATTAGTATATATATATATATATATATATATATATATATACACACCAAAATCGCCCATTAAGTGAAAATTGAACTTTGTTAACCGAAGAAATTACTCATACCATGGTAAATGAAAATATTTCTTTCAACCTTTAAATCTGCGATCAAATGATTAAATAGATAATCTTTTTTCATTTTGTTGTCCTAAGAAAAATATTTGGGTATAAAAGAATTATCAAAAATTGTTTTGACTTTAATTAAAGTATTTATCAAAACGGGTCAAATCATTATAACCTCCCTACATAGGAGATTTCGTACTCAAAATCAAGCATACCTCACATAATAACCAAGCCCAGATACTAGATATAGATCTTACCAACAATGAACTATACATTCTGCTCACAAGCATTTAGCCCAATAACGATCACAATCAAAGACGGTGGAGACTTAAGCTCTCAGGTGATAAACAACCTCACTACCATACAACTAACCAGAATGGTTCACCAAAACCACCATCTATAGAAGTTTTCACCATGCATAGACCGATTTACAAAACGATCATATAATTTTGTCGGTACCTGATGTAGCACATCATAGTAATCTTCAAAACATTAGGGTGAGCACAGTCGAGTCCTCAACCACCACATGTCTAACTTAAATCTTTGAACGAACCTAGACTCGGGCCCAACACATATAACACTCCCCAAATGAACCTCCACGGCCCAAACATAGCATGTCCTCCTTGCCAAATGGGGTCCACTGAAACCGTAAGATATTGGACCACCTCATCACAAACCGTACCACCAACCAGAACTCTACATGCTTGCTCAAACTAGAGGCAGTTGGTCTAAAGGGAAACCTAGAGGGGGGTGGAGGGTGTGAAAAGGTTGTTATGAAAATAAGAGCAATTTTAATCTCTTTTTAAAAACATAAAATCAGTTTTTCAATACTTGTTAAAATCAGTTAGGTGCTGCAGAAATAAACAAATTAATTTGAAAAAATATTAAAGTGATTAGAGAAAGAGATACTTCAACCACCACAAGAAGATTTATACTCGTTCGGCCAAATCCCGGCCTACGTCCACTCCTCAAGATTGCCCTTGAGAATTTCTACTATCAGAATGTTTACAAGCATACTCCAAGCCTTTTACAAAAATGTTTGCGGGCACAATAACTTAAAGCCTAGCAAAGGATGATTACGGGCTCACTCCTTCGAAGCCTAACAAATGATGATTACGCGCTCACTCATTTAAAGCATGAGCAAGGAAGTTTGTGGGCACTCCTTCAGCTTAAACGAGCTACAAGAACTTCTTGTTTGAGATATACACTATGAAAGGAAAAACAGGGTGACTCACCCTTTTTACAATTGTTTTTGTGCTTAGGAAATCAATATGATTCACTCACTCTAAAAAACTCAAAAGATTTACAATGACTAAGCAATAATGGAGAGGAATACAAAAATGGGTATAGAAAACAAGAAAATTAAAAGCTCACTGGTGAACGTGTCGTCCCACTGATAGTTTATACCAAAATCCAAACTAACAGGTAGTTAGTGGAGAGTCTGGATCATTCCCACGAGGAATTAGGTGTCCTTGTCAAAATATCCCAGTTTTTACTATATTCTAAAATAATCAAAAATAAGATGGATTTTTTATTTTTTTTAAAAAATGATTTAAATTATTCTAATTCTAAATTCTAAACTAACAGATAAATATGAAGATAATGAGAAAAGATCTATCTCAGGTTAGAATTCACTCTCGTTTGGTTTTGTAGTTTCAATTAACTTCTTATTTTATCTATCCTTTAATAAGTTCAAATCCTACCGTGCATGACCGATATGGAATCAAGAAAGTGAGAATTACATGAAAACACGTCATATCTTATCTAAGATCACGACACGACCTATCCGGAGTATAACCCGTCATTCAATAGCGTAAAATATCGCATGTAATCAATTAAAATCCCAGAATAATAAATAAGGCATACCCTATCCAAGATTATAGCACAGCCCATCCGGTGTACGACCCGTCTTATCCATGGCTTAGCGTATCTCATATTTACTCTTCGAATTAGCAGTTAAAACTGTCATGCAACACTCATTTAATTCAATCACAGAAAG
>JAULLE010077452.1:0-13436 GCA_035668155.1 Sarracenia purpurea
GCCATGTGAATCGCTAGAAACATGTGAAGTGTATGGCTAACCCAATAACGAAAGTTTCGTAAGGGGACTGGAGCAGGTCAAAAGTCTACGATGGAATGATTCTACTCGAGTAAGCTGTTCTCAATGGGCTTAGCCAAGTTCTCGCCGTTCAGCAGTGGAATATTCCCATGATATAGTCGCTCAGTCATTTTTTCATTCCTTTCTTGAGTCCAGGATATCGGAAATAACATCTATAAAGAGTAGCCTCCACCGGTGCTACACCAAAGCATGGGCTTTTTCTTTCTCAATGGATTTTTTGACTGTATTCTCGCTAGCAGAAATAGATGGATTTCCTGTTGTAGTACCGCTGGCAGCTCAATTCCTTTATTCTCTCTCTATCCGCTTCTCGTATCGTTATAGTTTCTTTCTTGACTTTATTCCCATAAGCTACATAAATCTTATTCTCTATCCCAGGGACGACATCAATTGATTTACTTATTGATTCCTGGCCCCTTCACCCCCTAGCTTACTCGCTTAATTAAAGAATATCTTACCGCTTTCAGTCCCAGCAGCTTATTTAATATGCCCAATCTATTTCCCAAGCAGTTATACCTAAACAAGGTATCCACTTTACCCGAGCAAACGCCCCAAAGACATAGCATTTGGGCTCGAGGAAAACAACAAAAAAGGGGCACACGGGGAGCGTGAGATCGTGTCGCTTTAGGAGTTCAAAATAAAAAGATCAGAGCATGATTCCTTTTGTTGCTAAAACGGCGAAGCTAGCGCAGGTTGCTATAGTTCATAAACAACAAGAACTAATGCCACCTTCAGAACAGATCCAGTCTCTTTCGAAACAAGGGATCCCGAAGGAGCATTTCCCTCAATAGCATTTCCCGAAGTAGCATCTCCATTCGAATCCGAATCGTAAGCCAAATCAGAAGCCGTTTCAGGCGCCGAATCTAAATTAAGAATAGTTTCATCCGCCGGCGTCTGGAGACGTATCAAAGGGATAGACATAAGAGAACATTCCCTGCTCCATAAGAAAGGAAAGCTTGAATTGGAACGGAAGGCCTAGTATTAGCGCTAGCAGACTACTGGTTTTGATCTACTCACTTTTGCACCCGAGCTACTTTTGAACAGAGGCTTCGTAGCCCATTTTCCTTCCCTAAACAAAGGTATTAAGAATCTCATTCAACCAGGTAACTAAATGTTGCCACTTTTTAAGCGCCATAAGCAGCCAAGCATAGTGGTTCGCTCAAGCAAAGCAATGGAGTTTGCGAGACTTCAAAGCGTTCCGGTAGTGCTTCTAGCAAGGAAATAGTAAGATAAGACCCTATAACCAGAATTCGATTACACACGAGCTGCCGAGAAAGAGCTACCTCAGAATGAAAGCTACATCAATCCACAGGAATTCAATCCTAGATATCTCCACCTCGTAAAGCCGTAACAGCATCGACTCATTAATGCGCCCTCAAGGGGCAGCCTAAGGAACAAGGAAGAGGCTCGGCAGGAGACTCACAACTAAGCACCTAAGCCCTAATTGAATCAGGATTAAGCTACTTGTGCACCCGAAGTCTTAGACTATTTGGTCTGGTGGTTTCGCCTAGTATGTATGACGTACATAGCACTAACTCTACTTTAGGGGGCAAGTAGGCCAGGCCTCTTAAGGTTACCTAGTTTGCTTCATCGCCATGATCATTAGAGCTCTCGATACCGGCTGGATCGGCGCACTTGTCACACTCATTTTCAATGGGAAACTTAGTTTCATCCATCACACGAAAGAAAAGATCAGACTCGGCTTAACTTCACTTGGGTTCGGTTGACCTTTCTTTGCTTTGGCGATATCCTATTCTAAAGAAGAAGATCCCGTCTGGCTTTCTGCTTTCAAAGCTTTCACTAGGGTGAGGAGTCGGCATAAAGAGGTCTTTTCTCTTTCCCGTGCTCGATGGGAAAAATAGCGTAATGAAGAGCCTACTTTCGTACTCAAGGGTTGAGACTGTCCTTCTGATATAGAATCCGAGACTATTGAATCTGCTGGTCTTGCTGCTGCTCTCTTCTCCGCGAATAGGCCCTGCGCTTAGCTCGACTCGATCAGCAGTAGATTAGGTAGAGAAGATAGCTGTAAACGACTCCGCTCTTGTTAAGCTGGTATTTCATACCTGTGCTATAAATGAGCAATGCCCGGACCTGGCTCCAGGATAAAGAAAGAGAAGAGATAGGCTCTTCCGTCTGTTGTCACAAGTCTTTTTTACACAGCTCAGTACTAAACGGATATCATCCCGCTGCATTGGTTGGTTCGATTAGCTGCCCGGGTAGCTCATTGGAAGGGTCCGTAGCTGCAACTGCGCCCAACTCTATAGACGCGGGTCCGAACATCAACGAGACTCTCAAGCAGCCTTCGGCCCTAACAAGGATGACCATGAAGGCTTACCTCGACTACAAGAAGCTAGAGGAAAGGTTTAGAGAGCATCCTGCGAATAAAAGATAGGAGTAGGGAACTAGTAGCGCAGAGCGCTCTTCAATGACTTCAAGAAAGAATGGGAATTCTAGACATCCAAGGTGCGGTGAATCGCCAGGATTTGGACGAGAATCACCGAGTGAAAACTGGGAATAGGCCGAAAAGACCATCCAGGACTAATTGGGATTCGGATGCTATCAAAGAGACCGGGCCTTACGAATAATAGGGTGCTCCAATAGCAAGCATTGGCTCCTAGCCTCAGCTACCAAGAGCAGCATCAATTGATTGAAAGGAAGTGGAAGCAAGAGCATCAACTTGATAATGGCTAGAAAGAATGCGCTTTCGAGCAGTGATTAGATAGCGCCTACCGCTCTTGACAACCTAAGAGGGAGTCTCCGGCTGCCTTCACAGCTCCTGCAACTGCTGGAAAAACTACGACAGCGGGGCGTGTATATTTATTTCATTTCCCCTATCCTATTCAGTAGATGAGTCTACCCATTAAGACCTGTTGACGATGGGCTACCCGTTGAGGTTGTAGGATCCAGTTGAGGATATATACCCATTAAGATTCGGTACCCTAAAAGGCAAAGATTTCGATTCAGCGTTCTCTACCATAGAGAGGTGAACCTCGTTCTTCTATCAAAGGAAGCCCTAAGGTCAAGGAATGTAAATAGCCAGCCGACTGAAACCAAACGAGAAACGAAAGAAGATGGGAATTAGCACCATTTGATGGCGGTGCATAGATCTAGACGCCTTATTTATTACAAGCAGTGTAATATGTTACTCCCGAGGAGCTGATGTCTTATTATAGGATAGATGTAGGGTCCTCTTTTACGCATTTATGGTGATCTACACATAGGTAGCTAGAGAGCAGGCTAGGATGATGGAGCTCCGAATTGCTTATCGAATCAACTGACCTGTTCCGCAATGCCCTAGGTAAATTTAATTAATAGTAGCCACTCCCTCTCTCCACTTCACTGGGGCTGTGGACCACCCACCCCTATCTATATAGGCCGGTTCACGCATGCATAGATAGCTGATTCATTCTCCGTGGTGATCGGGGGAACATCCGGCTGCTTCACCGGGCTTCTCTCGTATCCATGAACAAACAGGTGCCTTCTACCTATGGATGGGAAGGACATTGGAATCCGTTGCTTGACGATAGTTAGCTCTTGCTTCTAACCTCTTGAGGTACAGGAAAGGCCCCCCGTATCAGATCATTAAAAGGCCTATCATCCAAGCTCAAATCAAGCTAATGGCTTTTTCAAGGCAAAGAACACCAGGCGAAAGAGAAGCTAGAGGATGCTCTTCATCAACAACAGAATCAACAGAATCTGCTTCAACTAGATCGACCACTGAGGAAAGGAGCTCTCTTGCAGATCCTTCAGCTCCGGCGTCTGATTCCACTCAATCGATCAACTTACTCGGCTAAATCAACAACTGGCTTTTGAACCTGCATTTCGATATGCTGCATATGAAACCATTGGAGACCTATATCTCAAGGAGTACGGACGGAATGGAATCAAGTGAGAAAGGTCAAGGAAATAGTTAGCGCATAGCCAAATTACGGCGTAACTGATGTACTACACATTACAGTAGGAGCATAGTCAACAACTACTACGAAAACGGAGGAAATGCAAGATAAGCCGCTTTCTTTAGCAGATAAGGATTATGGTTTCACTACACTAATAGAAATAAGAGACTTGCCAATATGCCCAGCGGGCAATACTTGACTTAGCTTCCTTAGCAGCCGGTCAATCCCCAGGGTAAACAATCGTCTAGCTTGTGATGTCACCTAAACGAGAGACTGGACTCGAAAGAAGACTTTCTCCAGAGGCAGTCGAAAGCAAGAAAAGGAATCTACTAGCTAACCAAGCTAGCCAAGCAGGTATCCCCTTGAGCTCAAGAAAAGGAGAGAGGAAGCGAACCCTATCCAAAAGCGTTAAAGGAATGGGAACTCAACGCCGTTGTACATAGACGGGGCACAAAAAGGAAAAGGTATGAAGTCTTTGTACCAAGAGTAGGAGCCCAAGACGGGCTAACTAAATGTCGAGTATACCCCAACTAAGTAAGAAGTGCGAGCGATAGGGGTACCGAGTCCAGTGCCTGCGAGAGAATACCCTGCGGCAGAAACGGGAGCTGAACCATATTTGGAATGAGCGCTTGCCAACCCTTTACCGGCATACATAGTAATTAAAAGTGGAACCAGCCCGAAACGTCTAAAAATGTGAAATACCGAGGACTTATGATCTTTCATCAAGTAAATCCTTTAGTTGTCTCCTCAACTCCTCCAACTCGGGTGGCATGACGTAGCGAGAGCCAGATAGTGTAGGCACGATGGTGACCTAGTGTAGGACGAAAGTAACCTACCTCGAGCAAGGGCAGGTCTCCCCTTGAGGTGAACAAAGCCGGTAGCTTTTGATTGGGAAGGAAAGCGACCCGAGAAGAAAAGAAGAAAGAACTTAAAAACGAAGCAAGCTAAACAAGCCAAACAAGTCCCTGTGCTGCGGCATACCCTTCTTTAACCTTATCGGGGCCAGGCACGAAGTCAAGCACGAATTCAAATAGCTCTGACTGCCTTACCTTAACGGCTTGAAGCAATCTCACTCCTCTATTCATTCGGCAGGGATAGGGGAATCCAATTCCTCTATTTCCGCTCCCGGTGCCTTTCTATTTTAATTGGTGAAGCATCACATTCTATAGTGATTATGAAACTCGGTTTTAAGCATATACCTACACAATCTCCCATGAGCCTGATTACCTCAGCAGCAAGGGATTCTCTCTTGAGAATTACCCCCAAAAAGACCATCAAACAAGAACTGCTGACAACAAGTAGGAGGCGCCAAAGTCGAAAATAGCTAAGCCAAGCCAAAATCCAAGTTCCGAGTCCTTTAGGTTTGTTGATACCAATCAATGCGGAGAAATGCCTTATGCAGCTGCAGCTTAAACAATTAATGAATAAAATTGAATAATGCATGTGAAATAATGAATATGTGGAATCTGGAGCATTGAATCGAGACTGGACTGGCAATGAGATCAAAAAAAAAGGTTGCGAACGAGGCGAGCATGATGTCAAAAAATGACATAAGGTAGAAGACCCTAGAATTATCAAGACGTGAAAAGACACGACACACAGGAGAAAATGAAGCGACCTCAACCCTAGCTCTCCAACCTTCACAGATTCAAGGTCGTTCAGCCCAGATTCACAAGAAGGTTCTGAAAGAAAGACGCAAAGAGGCAACGGACGAGGGACAAACGCTTTCCGTTCTAAAAGACAGGAGAAGAACGGTAACACTGACTCAATAGAGTCTAGAGATCCTATAGGGCCCAATAGACTGAATTAGCCCTTCTACCCAGCTAGCAAGTAAGCTCCCCGACTCCTAAAGGCAGCTAATTTCTTATCATTCATTCACTGAAAGAGCAGAAGAAGAATACACTGATTTTCATGCCTTGCCGCGCTGTGTCGGCTGTCAGTGAAGCCGAATGAACTTAAGACCCGTTCCACCCCTAAAACACCTTTTTTCTTCAGCTTCCCTTGCCCTAGATCTAGCTTCGAAGAACCAGGTGACGCATGTCCCACCCGCCGGTAAAAAGTCTTAAAGATCGGTTGATGGCAGCTGGGAGAGATCCCTGAAACCCATTATCTTATTATGAATTGCTCGCAGCCTGAGAATTAGGCTACTTCTGATTCTACTTTTGTAATGGAGCTACCTTTCTGTTCTTCCCATCACAATCTCAGCTACCGACTACTATTGTATACCATGTTTCTTTTAGGAACGAGGAATCCGTGGTTAGAGCTTTAGTTAGCAAGCGTCTGTACTCCGGGATACCTAAGAAGTGTGTAAGCCCGGAATCAATCCTAGCTACTTTATTAATTAACTAAGGCATTCTCAGCGGATCCACTGGAGATTAACCCGAAAAGGGAAGAGTGACTCCGGTCCCACACTCGGAGCGAGAGACATCCTTCCATTCCTTTTTATCACAGTGCCGTTATTAGATAGAAGGCTAAGGCAATCCCTGGATCTGAGAATAAGGCTTTGCTCCGGCTTTTGGGGATACGACGTATTCCGTAGTCAGAAGTAAGGTCGCCCTTCCGGGACTTTGACCCGCAGCTGCTTATGAGAATGTCTCTGTTTCGAGCCCAAAGAATTCTTTTTCTCAAACCAGCCGGTTTTCCGTTGCGCCCATTACTCTTTATTCTTTATATTACTATACTATTCTGTCCTACGTAACAATTACTATGTTAAACCCATACGTGAAGCCCGGATCGGAGCCATATCGAGAGCGAGAAAACTTGAGTCCCTTTCTTAGAATTCCTCGCCTAGAGCTGAAGCTATCGAGAGGGAACCGTGCAAGAACCAGAAATGCACTCACTCGCCTAAGCTATCGCCTATGTAGACGTCCGGGAGGCATATGTTAGGTGGAGAAATTGATATGGAATCGCCTTGTACCTCATGTCAATCAGAAACTGAAACTACTACATCCCGGAAAGAAGAAGCCGAAAAGAGGATTTGACTCTTCCTCACATCGATGCTCTGGTGGACAAGACCGCGGATGCTGTCCTTTATGGATGCTTTCTCTTGATATAACCAGATCAAGATGGCCGAGGAAGAAGAGATCAAATCTAATGCCTTTCTTCCTTTTAAGCTCCGTTCAAGTCTTCTTGTGAGTATGATTTTTATATGATTTTACTTCGTGTTAGGAAATGCTTATAGTCTTCTTGTCCCAAATCGTTTAAACGATTGGTGTTCAGGTTCAGTCTTTGACTTGTTACGCAATGGTGAATTCGGTTCCTCACTCTAAGAATTAGGTGAGTGAACCACCCTAGCGCAAGCACTAGGCGAGTACTCTTCCTTACCTTAGAACGTGACATTCCGCCCTCTTTCGATTCATCTATAAACTTCGAAAAGGAAAGGGATTTGAGTTCTCCTGTCTGAGTTGCTAGTACATAGCCTTCTTTGATCAAAAGCCTAAACAACGAGCTGACCTAACAGCCAAGGTAGTTTACGCGCTTGCTTACTCGACTGCTAAGGAGAGGAGCGGAGTATACATATAGAGGGAAAGCCCTGAAAGAAGGAACGGCCGGAAAGAATCTATCTCTGGCTGGAGGGAAAAGCCCGGGGATAATACCCTGATAGCAAGCAATCAATCGAACTACCGGCCGGCACAAAGGACTCTGCTTTTCACAGTAACCCGAAATCCGCCCTTGTACCCCCACTTCAGGCTGTGATTGAGAGTGACTTTTCGATGTCGATTCTTGCAAGCAAGCACTCGGCTTAAAGCCCTTCCCCTCCCGCGGCCATTAGACCGAAGGGAGGCAGGTCGATTCCATTCCCGAAGACTTGCTTGCATGCTTGGGTATCGTAGACAACTCGATTCGTTGGAGCAGCTAAAGACCTACCTTGAAATGCTCCACCTATTCCCCTCTCCCAGCTGCCCCCAGGGCTTTAGCCCATTCTTCCCAGTAGGTGCAGAAGCAGGAAAAGAAGCGGAATTAGCATTGATCCGAGCAGAGGCAGTTGAGTCTTTAGAAAAGGATGCTCCGGCATGAAGAAAGGCCTTATGGAAGGAAGTCCCGGAAGGAAGGAAGTGGGATGTGAGAGAAAGTCTTACGATCCAACTATTTGTGGTACCCCTAAGATCCTTGGCGCAGAAGAGTCTTCATCTTGGCATCCATCGCAACTCCCCATGCTGGTAAGTTGCGGGTCGCTCTGATCACTCATCGGTTCCAACATGCGCATATCAAAATGAGTCTTGAGGTCTTGGAAGATATGCTTGGGTAGAAAGACTGAGCCAGGGAGCAGCATGTATAAGAGCCGAAATAGGAGTAGAGGAGGGCGCACCAGACGTTGTTTTGGTTTCCATAGCGGGAAACGACTATCACCGGTAAGTTGCGTCGGACCAGTTGCGGGTCGACCCGGTGGCGCATCGACGTCTTGAGCGACTGAGAGCCTTGATCCAACACCAGGTGCAGTCGCAATCCGCAGAAGTCGCTTCCATCGAAGGTCGCGCAACCGCCAATAAAGACATTGCTCTAAAACTCCTTAGAGGTTTGAGAGTGGAAGAAGATTCATCACCGGGCTGGAGATATCCAAGATATAAGAGCAGAAGAGGCCAAGTGGAAGGTAGCCAACTGCAAGACATAAAGGCCTTTCAGCAGGCAGTCAAGCAGAAGTCTCGGAGGGGATTTTGGGACCGCATACTGACTTTTTTGAATTTGAATAGAAGAGACCGCCGGAGCCAAGAATAGGAGTTTGTTTTGGCCGACGAAAGGTTCGGGCTAATGGGCCTCTTTCAATAGATTCATTTCCGCAGTCGAGTGATTTGACCGATTGATTCGAAATCGGTTCCACTTCATTCAAATCCCTTGCTCTCTATCGATTGCTCACTGCCGTCTCATCCGAATAAAAAAAGGAATAGAACCGGGGGCACACTTCCCATTTGTTCCCGTCCTAATGTGACCATCGATAGCTTTCTCTATTGAAATGGAATCCCCGGTCCTATCTTTCTCAATTCATCGATCGACGGCCGCCCTACTTCTAATGATAGATAGAAAAGGTGGGAGAGGGGCTGAGGGACGGCAAAGGTACAAAAACAAAAACTACATGGCATACGTACGTCAAATGGTAGGGCCCATTATGAACAGTCATTAAGGCTATCCCCAATCTCGCTCGGCTCGGGGCGATCACTTGAACAGGGCGGGATTGATCGATCTACATCAAGAATTCCGGCTTCCCTTCCCAGGAGCGCATCTACAGAATAGAGAGAGCACGCACCACACTCCTACTATACCAGGGCCTTTAGCTTTCACTGGGAAGAAGAGATGACTTCCAGCTAGCTTTTTTCCCTAAACCTAACCAATGAATGATAGGCCGGCTTAGGATAATAGAAAACGAATTCACTTTCAGTAATCGGAGGCAGGTCAGGGGCCGGCGGGCACGCCCAGCTTCTTCAGTTTGCGAATGGGGCCGGACCAATGCTACGAGCTTCCGGAATCCAATGGAATCTTCGTAAAGTCGATCATTACGAGTGTTACGATTCATTCGATTGGCAGGTCCAATCGATTCATAGCCTCTCGAGCACAACCCATATTCATGCAAGGATTGGTGATTGAGGATCCATACAGAATTTGATGAAATATCTTAGAGATCAAGGAACAGATGCTTTCTTCAGGAGAGATGAATACTATATGGTAGCGACAGGGAATTCTTTGGCGTTGAATCGGGTCAGGAAGAACAAGTTGTTCCAGCTCCGGGGAACAGATTCATCTTCGAAGCATTTTTCCCTTCCTTCCAATATTTTTTATTTTAGCTTCCCCTATTCCTTTTATTGAGCATAATGATGCGAATCGGGTTTGTTGTTTTTAGTATGCAGCGTCAAGCAGTTCTGCTTTCCCCTACCGATGATGTGCCGAGAAGTGCATTGTTGGAACTGGGTTGGAACGCTTTTAAGACCATAAGCTCTAGATTCGGGGGTTTCCGCTATAGCCGAACACAAGGGAAAGATCATTATTTTTACCGGAAAAGATAGTTTTATCAGGTAATGGAGACACTATAAGCATTCCTTTGGTTATGTATAAGCCTTCCAAAGACTTGTATGCATCCCTCAGGTTCATAGGGGTAAATGCATTCAAAAGGGACAAATTTTAGCGGCTCATATTTCAAATAAACATCGCGGCGTGGAAAACTCGTTTTTTTTGGGGGGTTGTACCCACTGCGAAAGCAATGGGAGTCTTGAGATCCTCCGCGATAGTGTAGTACCAAGACCTGTAAGAGAGAATGGACTTCATCCATTCGGGCAAAACCCATGCCTCTCCTAACCAGTCGTACTCTGACCAGGCTTCGAATAACTCCGAGATCACCGAGTCTCTCGGGTAATTCAATGGTTTCAGCTCTGGTTCAAATGGTATCTGGGGTATATCTCTTATCTGTTGTTCACGAATCCGTTTCAGGTTTTCAGGCATACCCGGTCTTTTCTCTTTCAGTTGCTGCTCCGGGGAAAGAAGTTTCATTGGGGAAGGTGGTATCTTCTAGTTGATCACTTAAGCTTTTAGCTTAAAGGACTGATCTTTGCTTGAACTTAGCCCGAATAAGGCCGACAACAATAAAGAGAACTAGGTGCCAAGCCGAAAGGATGTTGTTGAGTTACAGTCTTCTCCTATTCGTTGCCTATCTTTATGTATGGAGAGAAAGTCTTTTCTAGGATAACTACGCGGAGATCAGTAAAGTCTCGATATAGGGTCTTCGTTGCTGTGTTCCAAGATATCGAAACTCTTTCGACAGAAATGGTCAGCTTCAGAGTGCAGATTCGAACTTCCTTCAGGGTACACACAGGCCATCGTAGAAGGAACTCATATCGCGCGATACTACAGGCAAGTGACTTCTCGGATTTCGAGTCCTGTTAGTCAAGCTAGGCAAGCGGTTCGGGAAAGAAAGAGTCTCTTTCGAGTGCTTGCAGTCTCGTCTTCTTACTTAGTCTCTGGTCCCCTGAAGATACCTCATTACTGCTGAGTTCTCGCTTTGCCGCTCTTCTCCATATGGATGGTGAGACTCTTTATGTATGGATTTTCCATTCATTCGGACTTCGAACTAGCCTTAGGTTGACTAGTTCTCGTTACTCATGTCAGCAATAAGATACTATCATTACCGCCTGGACAATTAAAGAACCATAGCCATACTTTACTTTAATAGTCTCAGTCAAACAAGCGGAATGAAAGAAGCAAAGGTAATGCTGCAAACAACGTCCCTGATGACAGACAGCCTCCTCATCCGACTCCCTCTACCCAGCCCCTTCCCACTACCGCTGCTTTTGGTGCTGCTAGCTCCGCCCGTTCAACCGGCCGGATCTACTGAATCAACAGAGTCGACTAGATCGAGATCAACATTATGTTCCCTCTAACGATCAAGAAATTCATAATCCTTCCCATCCATGGTAATACCAAAAATAAAGAAAAAAGAAACTTCCTGCAGATTGCTCGAACCACGTAACCTAATCAATGCGCCTATTCCCCTAAATCAAGACAAAAGGGATTCGACGGCTCAAGGGACTTTTTAGCCCAAAAGGGCCCCCGGGCTTGACAAGTTCAACAAAACCGTAGAGAAAGCGGGCTACCCCTAACTTAGCCTATCCAATATCCGATTCAAAAAGAACTTGGATTGCTGCTTTTCCTCTCTCTGTATAAAGTAAGTCAGTCCCAGTGTTGGGCAGAGCCCATTGTCAAAGGATCCTTTCGCTGGAATGCTTGCTTGAATCTAGCTACTCCCATTAAAATAAAACGAATTTTGCACTCTATACGGTATGGCTACAAACCGAATGAAGAAGTCGGAAGCAGTTCATCGCCTGTGGGAGCTTGCTGATAGTGAGGAAGCCATAATCTATCTATCGGATTGCCTATTTGTCTATCTGTCTGGTGAAGAGAGAATGGAAGATACTCTCAATGGGGCAAGCACCCAATACCTCGTCGAGTCCAAAGCTCCAGCTCAAGCAGTTCAGTCAAAAAAAGAGATGTCTGCCTTCGTTCTCGCTCAAGCTAAAGCTCAGTCTGCTAGCTCAAGTCGCAAGTAAAGTAGTGGAGATCCAGTGACAGACAGAAAGGAGAGTTAGACTGGAATGCAAGAATGAATCTCAAAAAGGTCTGCTCCCGCAGTCAGGATTGCGACTTTGTAGGTTTCCAATAAAAGGTATACGTCAAAATCTGATTTGGTTTACCCGGACTATACCCCTATGTATTCTACTCGTATTGTAGCATGAGACCCTTTCGGAAGTAGTTGAAGATCTAAATCTGAAATCCCGGGCTAATTGATTCTTCAACTCTATCTGTCAATGGGGAGATCCGATGACGGACTCCATGGATCGAGCGTTTTCCTTTCTCCTACTATTAAAGTGGGGTGGTTGGGCTCACATTGAACACTGCGGATCGCTTAGCATCGGGGTGATTTACTTCACTGACAAAGACACAGAGGGTGGTCGGCATCAGCGATCTCATCGTTCGAGTCCCCGGACGAAGGTGAGACCAACCTTATTATGATTAGCGAAGTCCTTTCCAACTCCGTCGAATGGTTTCACTCTTCTTTTCCCCCTTCTGTCAGTTCCTTGTCAGTCAGTCGACTCCCGTCCCTCAAAAGATTGTCGAACTTCACGATTATTCATCGATATATGGGTAATCCCCGGCGGTCAGAGAAGAAAAGATCTCTATGAAAGCAGGAGGTGTTAAACATTAGTCTGTCTTCAAATGCGGGAAGGTTAGACATTCAGTTCGATGAGGGCAGGTTCCTACACATTAATTGATTGATTGGGAAAGCTGGTTCCGTAGCATTAGAAGCTAAAGTCTCCGGAAAGAAGGAGGAATGAGGATGTGGAAAAGAAGAGACGGTCTTAGACCTTCTCTTAGCTGTTTAAAAAAAGCAGCGGCTAGGTCTCTGTCCCCGGATTCACTGAAAAAAGGGTTTTAGATGGGATGGACAGAAGAGTTTGAACGGGCGAGTGACTTTAGGGTTCCACTGGTCCCGTAAACGAGTGAAAAATGCCTTGTACAGTTTCCCTTTTCCCTTTCAGCCAGTCCAAGAGTTCAGTTCACTCGAAAGCGGGTAGCCATTAAGGAAAGCGGCTGTTGGATATTTGGTTTGAACCGGTTCCGCCCCACCCCAACTAGTTAGTACTGGTGAGAGGGAAAGAGCGCTCCTGCCCTTTACCCAAACAGTACAAGAAGGGCAATCCACCTATTGGTGTGCTGCTGCCCTCAACCGACCTGATCGTCCCAATCCGGTTGCCCTCACTAAAAACAGATCCACAATCTCTTATCTAATGAATATGAATTTGCTATAGTTTCTTCCTTTGCCTAGCTGCCCATTGCTAGAACTTCCAGCGCTAAGGTGGTTGGTGTGGTAAGGCAAGCAACTCTTCTTTCCGAAGAAGAGTGCCTGCCCGAGCTATCTTAAAGTAAAGCTCTCTAGATTAGCTATAGGTAAAGT
Organism: Sarracenia purpurea; assembly: GCA_035668155.1. NCBI lineage: Eukaryota > Viridiplantae > Streptophyta > Magnoliopsida > Ericales > Sarraceniaceae > Sarracenia > Sarracenia purpurea. Next base: position 13,408 of record JAULLE010077452.1, read on the forward strand.
TCTCCCAGAGCCGGAGACACAGGCCGCTA
>JAULLE010078546.1:407-13398 GCA_035668155.1 Sarracenia purpurea
CTTTCAAGTCAGCCACGGACCACCCTATAGCTCCTTTGTGGGCTTGAAGAACCTCAATCAATTGCTCTTCTTGTATAGGTATTAAGTCCGAGGCAATTATGACTGCCAGGGTACTGACGGGCCTAAGAAAGATGTACTTGAGTGAGCTCGGGAGAGGCTTTAGCTCAAGTGCAGGCAGGGCTTCTAGGGATGGTATGGCGGGTATGGATGAGAGTAGGGGTAGTTCCTCGAAACGAGACACCCATGGAGGCGTCTATATATATTCTTCCATTTTAAGATCGACATTGGTTTCGTCAATGATCGGGTCAAGCACTAAATAGTTTTTCCCAAAGTAAGCCAAACATGCTTCTAGGGGGTTGTTCGTGAAGATGGTAAGAAGGGCATGATGTATTGCCTTTTTAATTTGGTCGATTGCAAAGCAATCAACTTCCAGTGCAAGATGGTGAGTGGCGTGGGACACATCGAGTCGTAGGTTCATGTTTCCAAAAGAGACGTCCAAAACCCCAGTTCGGCAATTGATACATGCGTTGGATGTGGCCAAAAAGGGGTGTCCAAGAATGATCGATGTTTGTCACCTCGTGTTCATATCCGGTTCGGTGTCTAGTACTATGAAGTCGATAAGGAAAAGGAACTTGTCGACTTTGACTAGCACATACTCGATTGTGCCTTGGGGAACCTTAACCGACCTACCTGCAAACTGGAGGGTGATAGGGGTTGGTTTGAATTCTCCATGTCCAAATTGCTCATATACTAAGTACGGGAGGAGGTTCACGCTAGCTCCAAAGTCCAATAGCATTCAGTCGATTTCATGATCGCCGATCGTGCATGAAATAGTTGGTATTCCTGGGTCTTTCAAATTTGGCGCCAAATCTTAACTGAGGACTAAACTAACGTGCTAAATTAGTAGCACTTTCTTAGGGATGCTCGTCTGTGTCTTACGCTTTTGGGTACATAGGTCTTTTAAGAACTTTGTGTAAGACAACACTTGTTGGATATCATCAATAAGGGGTAGATTGATTTTGAATTGCTTGAATAATTCAAGTGCGTCAATTAGTGGTGGTCCCTTCTCGTGCTGGGTGTTTGTTGTTCTAGGCGTGATGGGTACGGTTCCTTAGGTTCTTTCGGAATCATTGGAGGGGCCATAAATTCCTCCTCGAATGCGCCTTTAGGTGGTGGTGCAGACGTAGGTTCTTGCTGAGCTGCCTCAGAGTCGTTAGAATCGTCCACTGTTATCGGGGTAGGTACTGGCTACATAGGTATGGACTAAGTATTGTTGAAGTCTTGAGACTACTCGATTATGGTCGGGTTTGGTGTTAACTATGATTTGTTTGGCAATGGATAGGTGTCGAGTTCTTTTCCACTCCTCAAGGTCATCACAACCTTAGCTTTCACGTGATATACGTCATTACTGCTAGGGTTGCTATCTATGTCGTACTGGCCTTTGGGGTTTGCCACAGGTTGAGTCGAAAGTTTGACGTCCTCTCGGCAGTTCAATGCAGCAACTATCTGTCATACCTGTGTTTCCAGCTTAGCAATAGACTGAAAGTTAGAACTCAAAAAGTTATGTTTTCAGGTCTAGTTCTTTCAAGGCTTTCAACACAGTCTCCTCAAAACCAGGTGCTTGAGGAGTTGGGGCAGGTGCTTGTTATGGGGGATGGTAGGCATGTTGGTTGAAAGAGTTAAATACGTGCCTTGGTGCCCGAGTATATGATGAGCTAGGTTACTGATTCCTCTAACTAAAGTTCAGATGGTTCCTCCAACCAGGGATATAGATATTCGAGTATGGGTTGTTTCTTGGTCGGGGAAATCCTTGAGCAGCGTGAACTTGCTTTCGAACAATGTCTGGAAGTTTTTCTACGGTAGGACATTTAGTGACAAAGCGTGTTGGGCTAGCACACAATGCACAGACGTCTTGGACATTTGAGGGTGGTGGCTGAGCTACCGGGAGACCAATGGTCAACATCATGTCTAGCTTTTTGGTGAGGGACTTTACTTGGGCTGTAAGATCTACGTTGTGATTAACCACGTAAAGTCCTTGAGTCTCATGTGTTATGGTCATGTCCGCGCGTGAGACTGAGGCTTGATGTTTTGATCTCTCACTCAATTTCTCCAGGTGGGACCATGCCTCGGTCTCATTGGTCATCATAAATGCGCCACCACACGAAGCGTCGACGTATTGATGACGTTGGGGCAACAGACCTTCATAGAAGTTATGCACTAGTTGCCACTTTGGGACTTGATGATTGGGACAACTCCTAATAAGCTCATTTAGACGCTCACATGTTTCGTGGAAAGTTTCTCCCTCTTATTGGGTGAAGTTAGTGATAGCTCGACGAATCTGATTCGTTTTAAGAATATGGAAGAATTTCCGAAGGAATTCCTGCTAATGTTTAGCCCACGTAGTTATCGTGTTTGGTTCAATGAACTTAAGCCAATGCTTGGTTTGGTCGCGAAGGGAAAATAGGAACAGCTTCATGTGCAAGGCTTCCTTGGACAAGTTGTTGAGTCTCATGGTGGTGCAGATCTCTAGGAATTCATCTATGTGCTTGTAGGGGTCCTCATTGCTAAGCCCGTGGAATACATGTAGTAATTGTAAGAGATTAGGTCTAATCTCATAATTACCGACCTCGGCGTTGGGTGGTACTAGGCAGGTTGCACACTCGTAAGCTATTGGAATGTAGTAATCCATCAGCGGTTTAAGCTGTTGATCAGCCTGGTTATCCTGATCGTTTTGTTGGTTTGCAAGCAGGATAACCGTAGGGTTATTTCCATTGGCCATGGTAGATGTTTGAAAATTTGCGGGAGATAGAGGGAAAGGGATCGGATGGTGGTTTGCTCTAAGGGTTCTTTCTATTTCAGGATCAAAATGTGCTAAGCCGTAAAGCAAAGAGCAACGACCAAGCATGCAATAAAAGTACAGAAATAAGCAAGAAACAGCAAACCATATTTTTTTTAGCGTCTGGACGGTACGTGTGGGTTAGCGTCCCGACGACTAAGGACAGTGTCTGGACGGCACGGGGTTCAAAAATTTAGTATTCTCCGTTTTAGCAGAAAATTAAAAATTTCACAAAACTCAAGCTGAAAATAACCAAACACAGAATAGAAGTGTACAAAGCAAAAGTCGACCTTATCTCCCAATTACCACCATCCACAACCGTAAGACAGATCTGCTCGTTCTTTGGCCAGGCTGGATTATATAGAAGATTCATCAAAGATTTTTCAAAAATTTCAAAGCCCCTTTCCGATCTTCCCACTAAGGAGGCTACATTTGACTTCGATGAGAACTATATGCGCGCCTTTGAACAACTCCGAGATGCTCTATCCTCTGCATCAATCATGTAGTCACCGAATTGGGCTATACCATTTGAAATCATGTGTTATGCAGCCGATTACGCTGTTGGAGCTATACATGGACAAAGAAAGAAAAAAGTCCCTCATGCCATTTGCTATGCCAGTAAAACTCTAAACGATGCCCAGTTGAACTACACAACCATCGAAAAAGAGCTACTGGCAGTAATATTTGCATTAGACAAATAAAGATCGTACCTACTTGGATCTAAGGTGATTTTCTACACTGACCATGATGCCTTAGGCATCTCCTGGGTAAGAAAGAAACAAAACCCTATCTAATTTCCTGGATACTTCTTCTACATGAATTTGATCTTGAAATCCGTGATAAGAAAGGCACTGAAAATTCTTTAGCCGATCATCTCTCCCGTCTCCTAGTCCACTCCTCTACTGACCACGTGCCTGTACGAGACTCATTCCCCGACGAGCAACTTTTCTTGGTCACTACCATTCAACCGCCCTGGTTCGCAAATATAGTCAACTATGTGGTGGTAGGTCGCATCCCAAATGATTGGTCCAAACAAAAAAATGAACGATTTTTCTCTCAGGTTAGATATTAATTCTGGGAAGATCCGGAGCTTTTTAAATATTGCTCTGAACAAGTTATACGACGATGCATCCCCGACGATGAGGTAGAAAGCATTCTCAAGTGCAGTCACTCACTAGCATGTGGTGGTCATTTTAGTGGTAAGAAAACCGTAACCAAAATACCTTAATGTGGATTCTACGGGCCCACACTCTTTAAAGATGCCCACAGCTATTGTAAAAGATGCATGCGATGCCAGTAGATTGGCACAATGACTGTTCAGGACATGATGCCCCTAAACCCAATATTAATTTTCGAAAGCTTCGATGTTAGGGGCATCAACTTTATGGGGCCATTTCCACCATCATTTGGATGTGAATACATCCTTGTAAAAGTCGACTATGTATCTAAATGGGTCAAAGTCGCAGCCTCAAAATCGAACGATCACAAAGTTTTGATTTAAATTTTAAAAAGCAATATCTTTTCTCGATATGGTTTTCCACGAGCAATCATCACTGACGGTGGAACGAACTTCATGAACTTGTATTTCTCAGCCCTACTTCGGCGATACTCGATCTAACATAAGGTTGCCACTCCTCATCATCCACAAACCAATGGCCAAGCTGAAGTATCGAATAGGGAAATCAAAAACATTTTGATGAAAACCATTCACCTTGATAGGAAAGATTGGTCCGAAAGGTTGGATGACGCCCTTTGGGCATACCGCACTGAATACAAAACTCCAATTGAAATGTCCTCATATCGTCTAGTGTTTGGGAAGCTAGAACATCGGGCATACTAGGTTGTCAACACGTTTAACTTCGATATGCCCAATGCCGGCAATCATGACTGATTGTAGCTCAATGAACTAGAGGAGCTCTGTAACAAGGCATATAATAGCACCATAATCTTCAAAGCGCAAATGAAAGCATTCCACGATAAGCTCAATCAAAAGAAAACATTCGCGCCCAACCAAAAAGTCTGGCTATTCAATGCCAAATTACGACATATCCCTGGCAAGCTCTAATCTTGATCGGAAGGCCCATATGTAGTGACCCGTGTTTACCCACATGGTGCCTTCCAGCTGTTAAATCCAAAAATAGGAAAGTTCTTACATGTCAACGGGCAATGGTTGAAATCGTACGTCGAAGGCATATCAGTAGACCGAGCATCCGAATCCCTAGAACTCTCTGACCCAACCCGGCCAGTCGAATAATCGACTGGCTATGTCTGGCAGAAGATGTTAAAACTTAGCCTTGTCTGGGAGGGAACCCATAGGTATTTAAATGGATGAAGAATACTTCACCAATTAGGGCATTGCTATGTTCAAGTTGGGGGGAGTGAAGAATGCAAAACCTCAAAATTTTTTTGAATTTTTCGGCCTGAAGACATTAAGCTACTCTCTTAAGCTGAGTTGTCATATTTGCACGCTGAGGTTAAATGGATCGTGTGCCCAGTTTCGGTCAGCAAGAACCGTGTCAATGTAGAAGTCTCTATGCCTTAAAACGTAGAGCGAATAGACTAGGATTCTGTAGATATTGCCTCAAAGAAAGTTGTTACGGGCTTCTAGACCACTGCAACACACGTTTTAAGGTTTATTTCTGCTCTAGAGGTAAACATATCTCTAAGGTGGTCAAGAGAGGGATGAGTAAGCCCACTGAATGGGTTGAGACTCCTCTCCATAACCTTACTGACACATCCAGCCGTAATGCCTCAAGCTACCGGCCTAATCAATACCACGATCTGATTGAGGATGTACTACAAGGAATCCAACTCCTGGGACACTGAGTATAAAAGACCCTACTTCTGTCTTGTTTAAGTAACATGATCATCAGTGTGGAGATGTCTAGTGTCCGCACGAAGGCCATTTGTTCTGGCAGCTGCTTTGGGCCTACCGAGTCTTATAAGCTACTTATATCTTGAGTCTTATCGTAAAACATGTAAAAATAATAACCTAGTGATTAGATAATTTTTACATTTATATATATATAAGACTTGCGTCCGGACGAAACCTTATCACCGTCCAGATGGTACATAATCTCGACAGCCAAATCACAACAAACTCCTGACATTCCACTGGCACTCACCGTCCGGACACCACCATTCTGTCTGGACGAAATTCGAAATGAAAACTAGTACACAACTACCAAACATCATTGTTCCGTGCAACCCCACTCGGATGAACATCCAACCGTCTGGATGGAAGTCCAATCTATAGGACGCAGACTGACGCACCATTAATGCGCCCATGTGTCGAAAAGACACGAGAATTAAAACCGTAGAAACCCCTCTAGATGGTACATTTACCGTCCGGACTCTCCTACACCGTCCGGATGCGCACCCGGACGATAGTGGACGCTCGTCACGACGGACCACTCCGTCTGGATGCGCGTCCAGATGCAGAACCATCACCCAACAAGCCAAAACTCTTTGTCCCAATTTCGTCCTGATGCGCATCACGATCGGGTCCCTGTCCGAATGCCCGTCCGAACGTTGAGCACCTGACCAACCCCTTCGCATGATGTTTCGCCTGTCCCACGTCCATAACCTCTTTAAAACCCCCCACCCCCTCATGCTCTCATCACACCTTCAAGCAAACTCTAAACCTCTCCTCTCCTTTCCTCTTAACCTTCTACCATGTAAGACAATGGCTTCCCGACTCAGTCAAAGACATTGTCTCAACCAACCCGCTCGAGTAGCCGCCTGACGAGGCCCAGGTACCAACCTCCTACAAGGGAATATGCCACGATCCCCTCTGAGCTCTAGCTCACAAATCCCCAACACCACATGATGCATTTTATTGTGGGGGACTCCTTCCTTTCCACCTGCCCCTAGGCTCAAATGGGTATCGACCTCCTACACTCTCGTCACCTCAGATGACTCTTTAGCATATTCGACGTGTCGGTCCCCCGCCTCATCCATCTATTCTATCAGAACATGCATCGGGCATACAAGACCGACGACTACGACAGCCAAGTGGAGTACCTCACCACCCACATTGATAGCTATGACATAGAGATCGACCCTCACCTCATCACCCGCATCCTCAACATCTTCGGCACGAAAGACCACATCGACAATGACAAATGGGACCGATCCCCGACACCCTCACTCACCAAGAGATGTCACGGAACATCTCGGAGAACCACTCACCACCCGAGTCCACCATCGCCCAGTATGGAGAACTGGTAGACAGCCTACGGTTCCCCGACACTGTGTTAAAGACCAACACCTTCCCTACCACTCAAAAAGACGAACGCCACAATAAGAAACACCACGCTCTCTATGCACTCCACCACAACTGCTAGCTCTCCATCACCCAGATGACGGTAGGCCAGATACGGTGGGTCATCAATAGTTTGAGAAACTAATGCCTACCCATTGCCAACATCATCCACCACTACATCCAACTCCAAACCAACAACCACTCTATCCCTATCGTCATCTCCTACACCGAGCCGACCAAACCTCGCACCACTATCTACCTCCACGACAACTGGACCATTAGCGTTGACTCGCTCCTCTAGCGGGCGGAACGGGCCGCTGGCCAGCCCTCATAGAGGATGACCCCGACCTCCCCGATCCCACACATACCACACACGTCGTCCCTTCCACCTTCGCACCCGCCGACGCGTCGGAAGCACCGTGGTTTTTTACCCGCAATGTCTACGATGATATCATTGACCGATTGGATACCCGATCAGAATATATGAGGCAGATGATGCAGGTTATGGGTATACACCCTACACTACCACCAACCCCCTCCGCCATAGTGACCACCCCCTGACAACAAAATACCCATTGTCAACACAACGCAACAACAAAATACCACTTGTCACATTGCACCCCCTTTTGACCTCTCATCCTCTATTCCACCAGTCCAACCAATCCCCGCCCCACCAAACTCTTCAATGATCGCATCCATATGTTGGTCACTCACACCACCACTTTAGATCCTGTCACCACACACTTTTCCCAGCTCACCCCCGACCTCACAACACCGAACCCCCGTACACCCCCTCATATTTTACCCGCGGTGACTACGACGCTATCATTGACCGACTGGATACCCAGTCAGAATATATGAGGCAGATGATGGAGTTTAGGGGTATATACCATGCACTACCACCACATAGCCTCACCAATCCCCTCACACATCTCCATTATTTACCAACCCCCCTATAACCAAATACAACCCCACACTACCCAACCTTACCAATATCCCGACCTCCCCGACTGTCCCTAAAAACATAAACCACCGACTCATGTCACCATTTTTGTTTTTATTTTTCTTTTCTTTATTTTTATTTTCGTTTTGTTCTTTCTACTTAGGAAAGATTTGTTAGTTGTAATCCCACAGGCCATTGGCCAATTTTTGAGATGTATCTGCACTTCCTCAAATATTAATACAATTATTAGCAGTTTCATTTTATTACTATCTACTATACTTTAAATTTCTTTCCATTAAATATAAATTGCTTTTACTAACATTTGAATGGCATAGAGTTTGCAATACATATTTTTGATAATGTTCCACATTCTGTTGCTGTTGTTTACAGGTAACATTCCATATTCCTTTAACCTTTTAATTATCTTTTGTCTAATGAGGACATTTACAATTTTAAGTTAGGGGGTAGAATTAGACTACGTTATATTTGGTTATGTAGATAAAAATTGAAAATTATAGGTAATTGCATGTAAGTTTGAAAATGTTAAAAATAAAATTATAAGTTAAATACGCTTGATGAGAAAAATATGAATTTATTTTTAACTCGCAAAAATTTGAATGATAATGATCTAAACTAGACAACCTGGTATTATTTTGTACACACAATTGGTTAGATATTTGCATGCTAATGAAGATTGAAAAGAAAGAATAGTTAGAAATACAGAAATGGTGTAGACTTAACTTTTAAAATGAGTTTTCGAAACTTAACTTTTATTTTGAGTGAATAATTACATTTACTCGTAAATGATTTTTTTGTCTTTAACCACATTCGTTGAGAATCCTGTTATTTTTGTTTTGACTGCAAAATTTGGAATATGCATTACAATTAAGCTCTGAAAAATTGTGTTAAATTTTGGGAAAGGATATTAGGCCATCATTAACTATTTGAGCCTATTCGTCTCTTTGCTATAAACAATGCCCTAGGTCCCCATTTTGATCCTTATAACATAAAAAGCAACCTATTTTTTTTCTGAAACCCAAATAATTCTCCAAAAGGCGCTTATTTGAATTTTTGATAACTCGAGAAGATATCGGGACAAAGTATAGAAGAAATGAAAAACCAGGGAACTTTAATGACAATTGTCATAGTGATTCTAGTACAAATGTTTATGCAGTTGTGCAATTCAAGAAAATAAAGCACAAATACAGCTCAGATTTGCAGCAAATAATAATGGTGAAATTAATGACACCACATTTCCAAAACTTACGAGCTGCACAAATATTCAAGCAATGATGATGAGAAGATGACCCTATGCTCTATGATCAATGGTTCGACACATTCAGCACTCGATATCTTTCTGGTTACCTTTTATTCAGATAGTTTTATATACTTAACCCGAGTCTATAAAAAACTTCCAACCTAACATTACAACCAAAAATGAAGTTCTACTTGATCCCAAAACATAACATAACTTGAAGAAGCTAACTAAAAATCGTTTCCAATAATCAGTATTCCATTCATGAGATTGTGAGTCAATTCTTTGAAACTGTGTTCTTCAGTGTCTAAGGTATATGTGAAAATTTGCTTTGATATTTATCACCTCTATCACATACCTTGAGAGATATACATTATAGCATGTTTCTGAGAGACTTATTCTGAGTGAACAACTAGTGAGATTTTACAGTCGAGATCAAGTTGTTTTAGCAATTTAAGCTCGATTCATTCAGAGGTATGCATGTTAAATATTGATTAGGGTTCACACACACACACACACACACACATCAGGTGTAAGGTCGAGAATATTATCATAAAAATTTTATAAATTAAAATTGGTTCGGTTTAAAAGTCAAGGGTATGAACATTTGCAATTTTATCTTTAAAATGACGATTTAATCCCGTTATTTACACTAGGTTAGCCCCATGATATTATTTAATATTATATTTTTGTAGTATTTTTGTGTTTGGATAGGTTTTGGAGATAAAATTCAAAACAACACCAAAACAGTAATAAAACAAACAAATACACAACACAAGTCCAAAAGTGAACAAAACGTTTAAGGAATCAAGATAATTTCTGTCCAGACGCCCATGGCACTCCGTTCGGACGCTATCGCCCAACATCGTAAGGACGAAAGACCACTTTCCGTCAGGACACAAATGCCGACTTCCGTTCGGAAGCACAGCCATCAGGTCTTTATCCGAGAAGAACTCCAACTTCCTAAAAATCTATTAATAGATGCCTACCCCCCAGATTCTGCACTCCAGTCCTCGGACTAAAACCCTTATAGTTCTCTCTAATTACACTTCTACCCCTACAAAGCTAGTACTGGAAGGTCCGAGTCTCGACGAGGTGCCACCGATGCTAGTTGAAAACAACTCGAATATGGTTTCTATCCCGACCATGCGTGGCTAAGTTCTTTTTCTGCCCCGGGTTCAGATCAAGCTCGAGTTTGGTAATTTAGAAGTAGATTAATTTTATTGATTTTTTAGCCTTTTGTTCATTATCCAATAGATATATTCCATGACATATTTGATCGTTGAAAATTTCTTATTTCTCTAAATTAATTAATATTCCATTTAATCTTCCTATGATTGAATTAAATTACTGTTGCATAACTGTGCTTTATTTTATTACAATATTAAATATGAGATATTCTAGGCCATGGATAAGACGAGCCGTACTCCGAACGATCCGTGCTATAATCTTGGATATGCTATGCCTTATTTAATTTTTTGAATTTTAATTGTTAACATGAGATATTTTATACTACTGATGAGACATATTATGCTTCGGATAGTCCGTGCAAATATCTTAGATAGCACATGTCATTTTTTCATGTAAAACTATTTTTCTTGAATTTCATACTGGTCATGTCACATTAGTATTTGAATCTATTAAACGAAAAATAAAATAAGAAGTTAATTGAAACTAGAAAACTAAATGGATGTGGATTCTAACATGAGGTAGATTCTTTCTCCTCTGAAATCTTTTAAATCTTATCTATTAGCTTGGTATAATTTAAATAGAAGTAGAAGTAGTTAGTTAAATATTCTTTTTTATAAAAATCCAAAATTGACGTTAATTATTTTAAGTTTGAATAGTTTGGGATATTTCATGCGTTTGCCTATATTCCTCGTGGTAACGATCCTGACTCACCACTAGCTATTGTTAGTCTGGATTTTGGAATAAACTTGATAGTGGAACGACATGCTACCAGAAACCAAACCTTCAAATTGAATAAAAAGGCATACGATCGAGGGTCAGGTCGTTGCAAACTACCCCCTAGATGGCCTCCTCTACACCATGGTGGAGCCACAAAACCATTACGAGAGATATGGTTTTACCCCGTAAAACCAGCTCCCGCGTATCAAGAATCTGTAATAGTATCTCCTCGTAAGGGCAGTCGTATGCAATCTCTAACTCTGACCAATCGATGGTATGTGTTGGGTCAGGCTGATACTTCCTCAGCATGGAAACATGAAACACATTGTGTATAGACGATAAAATAGGTGGCAAGGAAAGTGTGTACGCAACCTTGCCCACCCTGTCCTTAATCTGAAAAGGTCAAACATTACGTGTGGATAACTTTCCCCGTTTCCTAAACCTCATAAGGCCTTTTTTCCGATGAAAACCTAAGGAAAACATGATCTCCTTTCGAGAACTTAAGCGGCTATTATCGTCGATCATCATAACTTTTTTGATGACTCTTAGCCGTGATAAGACGTCTATGAATAATCGTCACCTTCTCTGTAGTCTCTTGAACTATGTCGGGTCCCACAATTAACCACTTACTAACCTCCATCCAACATATTGGTGACCTACACGTCCTACCATACAACGCCTCGAATGGTGCCATCCCAATGCTAGCCTAAAAATTGTTGTTGTACGCGAACTCCACAAGTGGCAAATGATCCTCCCTCGATCCTCGAAAGTAAAGTATGCATGCGTGAAGCATATCTTCTAAGATCTGAATTGTGCATTCTGTCTGGCCGTCAGTCTATGGATGGAAAGCAGTAATCGTATGAACCTGAGTATCAAAACCTAACTGTAGGCACTGCCAAAGACGCGAATCAAAGCGAGGGTCTGTTGGGTTTTTGCATAAATCGAAAGCATTTTTGATAAAAAGTCGTGTTACGGTTCATTTTCATGAAACCTAACGCACTAATCTACATGGACAAAATATGTATACCTATGATTTGTGAAAAAATCACGAAAAGTAACCGTTAAGACGACCCCACGATCTTCTCACGTATGACCCGCGCACGTCCATGTCTCCAGTGATTGGGCACCGATCCGAGACAAGCTTGGAAGCTTCAACACACTTGGTTTCTCCCTAAAACTCTAACAATGAGAGAGAAACCCCATAGGGGGCTGGCGGCTAGTGACGGAGGAAGGAAGAGAATTATGTTAAAAAACATAACCCTAATTCTCATGTAATTGTGTATGTACGTCCTTATGTAATAATTAGGAAACCCTTATATTCTCCGAATTAATATAACATAAAATATATACAGCACACACCCTACTTAGAGCCGGCCACCTTGATATTAGGGAATTAAATTTTTATTTTTGTTTCTAATTTTGTAATATGAAATATCATAAAATTATCCCAAATGTATATATAATACACACTTGACAAAAATACAATATATTCTCTTAACCTCAAGGCTGCCCCACTTAAGGGATATGCCAACCAAATCACTTTGCCATAAATGCCCCTATACATTTAATTTAATACCTCAAACGTCCCGGCGATAATAACCAACGATCGAATTAAATTAAATAAATACCGAAGCTCCGTAAAAAACTCGTGCATAAAAAGAGCTACGTGAAGGATCACGAGGAAGTATAGGACTCGTGCTCACCTTATGAGAATACCGGATATCCCTAACTTAAGCCCCGAGTTAGTCCATTCTCGCACGAGCCAGGACTTATTCCACTAAAGGC
>JAULLE010080736.1:0-13379 GCA_035668155.1 Sarracenia purpurea
TCATGTCCTTGTTTTATTTCTAGGAGCGCTGTGGCCGGTTTTCTGAGTCTTCGGCCCCCAACGAAATGGGACACAAACAACTTACCCAACTGGTCGAAGGATTCTATTGATCTCGATCTAAGCCGGGAAAACCAGCTCTTTGCTGCACCCTTCAGAGTGGAGGGAAACGCCCGACACATTATTTCGTCCGGGAATGCATGGAGGATCATCAGAGTCTGATATGTGTCCAGATGATCCATTGGGTCAGACTTTCCGTCGAATTGGTCTATATATGACATCTTGAACTTTGGGGGGAGAGGCACTCCAAAAAATGAGAGAACTACTAACTAGCTAACTATATAAAAGAAAGTGATTCGATTTCTGAATTACTTCGAAAGCTATACAAAGGGTGCTATTTATAGTTTTTCTGGTGCCTCGAAATTAGCCACTTTGACACAGAGCGTCCGGATGATAATCCCCCAGCATCCGGATGGAAATTACTTGGAGATTACGTTAGTTTCCTACTTCGTACCGTCAGAACGGTCGGCGGTTAGCATCGAGATGGAATTTGCTTGAGAACCACGGTAGATAGCGTCGGGATGGTTAGACCGTGTGTCAAGACATTTTGGGCGTCGGGACGATAAGTTGAGAGCTTCCAGACAGTTTGTGCAGGTTTTGTTGGTCTTCGTTTGGTTTGTTGCTTTCGATGTTAAAATGGTTGTTTTGTGGCTTTTTTGAGTCATTCCTCCAATTCCTCTCTTATACACAAAAAAAATACAACCTGGTGTGTGTGTGTGAACTCAGTGTAAATTAACGGATCTAAATCGTCACTTTTGAGTGCCGATCACACTCTCTAACTAACACGTTGCTAGTCCTCGAGCAAAGCATAAAGAGAACAAGAATGAGGAAATGAAAGAACAAAAAAAATATATATAACATCTAAACACATATATTAGCATCATAATCCCATCCCAATAGGCTATCACATATCATATGAGAACTTTAAAGATAAATTTATAAATTTCTGTATACTCAACTTCTAAACAGAGTAACCTTTAAGCTGTAAAATGATTCGTGATAACTCTCTCAACTAATCATCAACAGACATGCTTTTGAGTCTATTAAGTTCTAAATAATCAAAATCAATGAGATCTCGACTTCAAATCTCACTAGATGTTCGCTCAGAATCAATCTCTCAGAAACAGGCTCTAATATCACTTAGTTAGGGTATATGGCAGAGGTTATGTATATACAAATCAAAATATCCGCACATACCCATGACACTTGAAAAACGTAGTTTTAAAGAAGTTGACTTAGAATCACGTGACTGGAATACTCATTATTGAGAATTTTGTTTCAAGACTTCATCAGACCATACTATCTTTTTGGATCAACCAGGACTTCATTTATGGTTGTAGCGTTAGGTATACAGCTTTTATCGGGTAGGATCAAGTATATATAAAGCACTATCTGAATAGATTGTTATTAGAAAGGATATCAGAGTGCTGTCGTATCAATCATCGCTTAGTGTGGCGTAATAATGTCACCATCACTGAATCGTTTCCTATAGCTCGTCTACAACAGGATGTTAATGTTCGAGTCAGTGCAGCGAAAGTTTTAAAAATATTATTTTGGATTGATTACAGGGCTGTAAAAACCATAATCTCTCGTTTTCCATTGAAAGACAATAAGTATTGTCTACATAGGATAGAAATATACCGAATGAAACTCGTCGTAGAGTTTCTAAGATGCACAAGTTGAGGCGAGACCACCCGCTGATCTTCTCGCATATGACCCGTTGCACGTCTCAACTCCGGCGTGTGGGCACTGATCCAAGTCAAGATCCTTTGGCTTCTATACACTTCGAATCCTCTCCAATAGATGTAGAAAATCAAGGAGAGAGATAGAGGTGGCGGCGGCTCCTTAAGGTTTCCAAGAGGATTAATTCAATTCTCTTAAACACTTGTATATATTACACTTGTATTTTTATAACTAAGAAAATATATTAATATATCTTCTTCCTAAATAAAAATACAATTCCATTAGAAATATATCCCCTATGGGCCGGCGACATAAGAAGGATTAATTAATAAAATTAATTCTCCTATTAGCTATATCTTGTATATATCTATTCATGCTTACAAGAGGATATGTATATATCCTCTTTCCTTATCCCATGAATAAATAATATATCATAGCTAAAATTATGGGATTCTATCCCCACATATGGTCAACCACCTGGGAGAGAAAATAAAGATTATTTTTGCATCCATTTTGATATATAAATACATAAAAATTAGCTCTGAATTGTATATCCATACCAAAGTGAGAATATAAAATATATGCTAACAAAAATATATTCTCCCATCTACCTAAGGCCGGCCATTAGGAAGATAACGCTAATGTGCCACTTTTCCCATTTTTCCCCCGAACATTTAATTTTATACCTCGAACGTTCCGATGAAAATCCAACGATCGAATTAAATTAAATAATAACTCAAAACCAACCAAAAATAAATTGTCTATAAACGGGCTACGTGAGAGATCACGAGGAAGTATAGGACTCAGGCTAACCGTATGAGAAATCTGGATATCCCTAACTCAATCCTCGAGTTAGATTCTTTCTCAAACGAATCTGGACTTATTCCACTAAAGGCCCTGACTGAACTCCCAGCCCTAACTCGATTTGTGTCTCGAGTTTCCCATTATCATTTGCTCTATAGTCTCCCCACGTTTAAGTTATGGATTCCCAAAAATCGAATTAGGTTACTGACAACCCAGTTCGATAATCCTCTTTGCCTCGCACCCGCACCGCTTATCCTATTGATATGTTGGATCAAAAGATCCACTCGCGAGATTTGGCATCAACAAACCTATAAGCAAAGTACAAGAGGGGAAACTCCTCAACCTAAGTCGGACATGGTTTTCGTCAGCTGATTATCAACCATCGATCGAATAACGACAGTACCCAACCCACCTGTCATATTGATCTCGCCATAGAAATCTCAACCATTGGAGACTGAAAGACGTGATTAGGAGTATGTGCAATACATGATAATATATGATGTAGATCAATTCATATAGTTAGTATAGAATTGATCATCCTAGTGATTCTTCTCAATACAGTCCCAGTGTACTAGCACATCGAGCTCGAACATCAAATTCTCAGACCAGAATTCGAGCCGTTCGACCTAGCCAAGACCAGCTACTCGAATGATGTGCTACAATCGTACCAATGGATTGTCCGGGTCCATTACGATTGTGAGCATACTTGTATATTTTGTCAGAACCTTTGACACGATCGTGCCCCCTTCATGCGACAAGTCAAATACTAGACAAAATATACGGACTATGCATTCACACATCATACGCAATAGATACAAAAATAGTAAATGCAAATCATCTCAATTGTTTTCTCATTAATATGCCAGGGATCAAGGATAAAAAATACATAAAAGCATGACTTTTACTATACAATCCCAACAATCTCCTACTTATACTCAAAGCCATGCAAGTACACATATGACATCTAACCCTTTTACCTGAGTAAAAGAATCTGCTAGGCTGTCCGTAGATGCAACCATATAAACCACAACGTCTCCACATTGTACAATCTCTTGGATGAGACATAACTTTTCCCTCAATGTGCTTTCCCTAAGAAAACACATAGCCTGTGGTGGACCTCCTAGAATCCTTATCCATCCTGGAAAAATGAGTCTGCATACCCTAAGAGGTATGAGACTATCAACATGGTACACCAACATATACTCCTTAATCCTTTTTAGATACATGAATATATCCTTGACCGTAGTCAAACTGCTCTACCTCTAAATTTGACTCATATATGGACACCATGCCTACGGCATAATCAATATCCGGTCCAGTACAGAGTATGACATACCTGAGAATTTCTATAATCGATGAATACCTCTCATCCTCTCTATCTCCTGTGATGTTCTAGGACACCGATCCCCAGATGGAGAAATTCCAAATTTGAAAGGAAGAAATCCTTTCTTGGAATTTTCCATGCCAAATTGAGCAATAAATAAGTCAATATAACGAGCTTGGGATACGCCCAAGGATTTGGCCCGCTTCTCCCAAGTCCTTGACTTGACAGCCATATCTTTACCAAAGATAACAGCCCAACATCGTTGCCGATTAGAAGTATGTCATCAATATAGATGACTAGAAACACTACCTTGTTTCCATCACGCTTCCTGCACACACAATATTCAATAGGATACTGATCAAAACTGAAGCTTTTGATTGCCTGGTCAAATCGAGTATTCCAAGACCTCGATGCTTACTTAAGTCCATAAATGGATCTCTTAAGCTTGCACAGCATGTGTCCCTGGCACTTTGCTACGGACCCATCTTGCTGCATCATGTAGATGCTATCATCAAGATTTCTGTTAAGGAAAGCTGTCATGACGTCCATCTTCCAAATCTCATAGTCAAGATTTGTAACAATGGATAAGAGAATCCGGATAGACTTAAGCATGACTACGGACGAATAGGTTTCCTCATAATCGAACCCTTCGCAACAAGCCTAGGTTTGAAGGTCTCAACCTTCCCGTCTACTCCGCACTTTTTCTTGTAGATCCATTTGCACCCAGTGGGTTTTATCCCATCTAATGGTTCTACAAGCTCTCAGACCTGATTAGAGCACATAGACTCTATCTCAGACTCCATAGCCTTTAGCCACAAATCCGCATCCTTGTCTCGAAGTACCTCATTGTAGTTCCTGGGTCCGGTATCTAGTTCTTCTGGGATCTTGTCAAGTGACTCTCCCAAGAACGTTTACCTCTCGGGTTGACGAACAAGCCTCCCACTACGACGAAGACCCTCCTGTGCACTCATGATAGGTGGTGTCTCACTCCGCTCATCAGGTATAATATTCAGGTGTACCATATTATCAGTGCTAACCTCTTCTATAACAACTTGTGACCAGGATTTGTGATTTACAACATAATCCTCTTGCAAGAATGTTGAATTTGTATTAACAAATACCCCTTGACTCTTAGGATTATAAAATAAATCACCCTTAGCTCCTCTTGGCAGCCCCATATCTGGAAATGTTTAAGAGTTAGCTTACGTCTTGTCCACAACTCCATAGGGTCACTGAGAAATGTCTTAGTAGGTACCAAATTTAGAATGAAACCCATTGTCTCTAATGTAAACACCAAAAGGAATGTGGTAAATCTGAATAAGTAACCATGTACTTTACCATCTCCTTAAGGAACCTATTCCTCCTTTCTGCTACATCATTATGCCGAGGCATCCTTGGTGTGGACAACTAGGATGTAATCCCACGTTCTGACAAGTAGTCCCTTGAACTCCGAAAGAGGTACTTACCACCACGATCAGATCATGGGGTCTTACCTACCTCCTGCCTGGTTATTCATCCGACCATATGTACCAGAATGAACCTATTCCAACACTTATTTGGCTCTAAGTTCCCTGGCCATAAATGGCCTGTTGGACATCTTATCCTCTTAACATGATGTGCAGACTAGAAGTATCTCCACTTCTAATGAACCTTAAGGCCTATCTTACTAGTATTTATAACCTATTTAGATTAAGATGTCCTAAACGAAGATGCCAATGTAGTGTTAGGTTCAACGAGTAACCTTTCCTATTTAGTGGTAAAACACGTAAATCATTCACCTCACCATTTTGTATAGTAGAAATAATCGGGTGTGAAATATAAAGACCATTGTCCAATGTACCGTGACAGATGAAGTGTTTACCAACCACATTATTACAAAATTGCTTATTGTAGTAAACACAATATCTGTCATCGCCCAATCAAGATACCGAAACTAAGTTTCTTCTGATTTGTGGTACATATAAATGTCATTTAAAATCACATAACTATTTCTACTGAAACCTGGAAGTATATCTCCCACCACAGTAGTAGTCCTTGGGAGTTATACCCTACTTGACGGTAAACCTTGCCATCTTTTAGTTGTTTGGTTACCTGGGACCCCTACAATAAATTGTAGACATGATTAGTGGCTTATGTACCTACATACCAGGTTTCCATAGATACAACCACTAAACATGATAACACAACTTAAAGATAAGGCATTACCTACAACCTTGTTCTTACGGTTAGGACAATCTCTTTTTCAATACCCCGATTTCTGATAGTAATAGCAACTACCCTTAGGCACCTTAACCTTTGCCTTTGTAGTTAATGGCTCTTAGCCACCAGCCCCTTGTGTATTATCCAATTGCACCCCTTTATTCTTCTTATTACCACCTCTTGGCATATAAGGAGAATCCTTTTGTGCAACAAACACATGGGGCCGACTTTTGGATAACACCCTCCACTGCTTCCAATTCTATCAATAATTACGCTAAAGAAAATTCAAGTGGGATTGCTGAAACGAATCTGGTAGTGACAGGAACACGATATTAGCTAGGGTTTCCCCATCAATTTCGGTTCCCAGGACCTTTAACCCGTTAAGAAGACCGATCATCTTCAAAACACGGTTCCTTCCTGGTGTACCCTATGCCATATTCATGTTCACAAGACCCATCACGAAAACCTGCCTTACTGCTTGACCTTGCCCACCCAACATTTCTGTATGGCTAAATATCATATCAGTCATAGATTCCATGGACTAATACTAGCTTTGCTAAACATCTATCATGAAAGTCCAGATGTTGCACCATGTCATCCTATCAATTTTTACCCAACCCTGATAGCACCGGATTTCTTTTTAGAAGATCCACTATTAGGAGCAGGTTGACCGGGTCAAATAACAAAAACCTATAATCGTCAAAAATTCGGATAATATAGAGATTCTATTTCCATTTGATAAAATTATGTCCAATTAATTTATAATCTTTGAGTATCACCGTAAGTGGATGAAACCTAGATCCCATTATTAAATCCTAAGAAACTAAAGAGAAAACTTTTTAATTTTTTTTGTAAAAATTAAGGGTCCCTCAACCTTTTAATTTTAAAAGAATTATTGGCAGGGATAAAAGATACATAAAAGCATGACTTTTAGTATACAATCCCAACAATTAATACCACATCCTCGTTATATAAAAATGGATCACAAAGTGATGATAATACCTAACCACAATGCATCGAGCTGTCAAAAGCTGTCAATGTCTCGTTTTTACCACTCTTTTGATAAATACACATTTTTTTGAAAATATTTATCAAAAGAGTATGGTAAAATGAATATCACTGCTGAATCACTGCTACGTATCTCATGTAATGTAGAAAACATAATCTCTGGCGGTCACTTCTCCTCATGTAAGTTTGGTTCCTTTCCAATTACCATAAATTCAAATAATGGCTTTTGGATTTTATGTGGGTAATAGAAAAAATAGGCTAAATTTTTTTCAAATATGGCTCAAAGTGGGGGCCTAGGGATGATGTTTTCATTAAAGAACGAGCAGGCTCAAAAAGACAAAGATGGCCTAATATCCTTTCCCAAAATTTAATATAGTTTTTCAGAAGCGTAATAAGGTTCATATTCTCAATTTCTCAGTCAAGAAGAAGAATAACGAGATTCTTTATGACTTTGGTTGAAAACAAAAATATCATATATGAGTAAGTGTAATAATTTCCTCAGAATAAAAGATAAGGTTCAAAAGCTTACTAGGGGTTAAGTCTCCAGCGTTTCTGTCTTTTCAATTATTTTTCCCTATCAAAACACATTGGCATGCTAGTTAAATACTCTGTTAAGTGTGCAAAGAAATACCAGGTGGTTCGGTCTTAATTATTATTCACTCAAAATTTTTGGAAGCTTAAAAATTAACTCATGTTTTTCTCATTGAAATACATTATTTACAAGTTTATTTTTAACTTTTTCAGATAACATATTTCAGCCAAAATCTTATGCACTCTTATATGAAAAGAAAAGAAAATCTTTTTGTTATTTTTATATTGGTAAATATCCCACCCCCAACTTAAACTGTACAATGTCCTCATTATACAGAAAGAAATTTAAGATAGAGGAAGAGAAGATGTACCAAGAATTGAAGCATTCATTTATTGTGCCCAACCTGTTGAAACTTTCTAAAGACGCATGTAAGTAAAATGCCACATTCATTAAGATAAAGCAAGTAAAGATCATGACAATAAAAATATAAACAACAGATAGAGAACAAATAAACTGAATTTCATTTTATTCCATTTAAGTTCATATGAAATAGTACAAAAGTTTGGGCCAAAGGCCTATGAGAAGAAACATAATGCCAAAATAAAAACAAAGATACACAATAAAATAAAATAAAACAAATGATACGTTTCAAGGGAGGTGTGCGGTTAGTGGATGGAATGTTAGGGGAGGTGTATGGTGAGGGGTGGCTGGGTTTTTTGGGCAATTGGGAGCAGGAGGAGAGTTGTTGGATTGGGTGGGTGAAGTTGAGTGTGAAGTGCTGGGGGGTTTGTGTGGTGCTCGTGGGGGTTGTTGGGGCTATGTGGTGGTAGCCAGGGGCGATATGAGGGTCGATTGGGGTGTAGGGTGGTGTATTGTGAAGGAGGCGGAGAAGATATGGGTTAGTGGGGAGGTCGGGTGGCAAGGGTAGGGGAAACAGGTAGGGTTTGGTGGTATAAGTTGGTGGTGACCGAAACCACTAGTGGATCCCGTCGTTGAAGAACTAGACGTGGGTGGGGGTTGGGTGTGGATAGATGGGGTTCAGATTAGGTGGGAGGGGATTGGAGGGTCGATGGGAAGATGTAGTCTGTGGTGTGGGGTAAGGGACTGACCCAAGATTGGGTTGTGTCCTATGGTAGGTGTACAAGATTGGGTTGTGTCCTATGGGCCGTAGTCTACTAGGTTGTGGTGAGGAGGTGACGACAGTGTGATCCCAGTGTGTTGGCTTCTGCCGGGTGAACATCGTTGAACAATTTTTTGAGAGGGGTTTGTGAGTGAGAGAGAGAGAGATAGAAGAGAGAGAGGTGGGAGAGGTGTGAGGATTTGAGGCGCGGTGTAGGGCTTTTATAGGCGTGGAGTGTCTGGACGTAAATGGGTAACATCCGGACAGTTTTTAATCGTCGCGACGCGCATCTAGATGGTTCTGACTATTTTAAATCGTTGCACCTTTCCGAGGCGACGTTGATTGGTATTCCGTCCGGACGTTAATTGGTATTCCGTCCGGACGTTACAGTTCCATCTGGACATTTTTGAATGTGTCGGGACGTTTGGTCGGCGCATTGAATGCCGTCTATTAGGATTCCGTCCAGACGTTTCAGTCTTGTCCTGAAGGTAACGTTTGATATTCTGTTTTGAAAATTAATCTGTTATGTGATGTATCGTCCAAATGGTAGTGATCCTGTCCGGACATTTTTTGATATATAGATAACTTAAATGGCACAAAACAACTTCTAAGACTTCAATAGGCCCAAAGAAGTTGTTAGAACAAACGGCCTAGCGTGCAGACACCCGACATTTCCACACTAATGACTATGTTACTTCAACATAGCAAATGATGGGTCTTTTACACTCAGATTCTCAAGAGTTGGATTCCTTATTGTACATCCTCAATCTGATCTTCGGATTGATGAGACCGGTAGCTCGGGGCATTACGGCTAGATGTGTTTGTAAAGCCATGGAGAGGAGTCTCAACCCATCCAGTGGGCTTACTCATCTCTCTCTTGACCACTTTGGAGATATATTGATCTTGAGAACAATAATATAATTTAAAATGTGTGTTGTAGTGGTCCACTAGACCGCAACAACTTTCCTTGAGGAAACATCAATAGAATCCTTGTCACTTAGTTCTTCGATTTAAGGAAAAGAGACTCTTGCATTGAAACAGCTCTTGCTGATCGGAGCTGGGCACACGATCCATTAAACCTCAGCGTGCGAAGAGGGCAACTCTGTCAAGAGATTAGTTTAACGTCTTCGGACGAGTTTTTACTCCCCCCAACTTGGACCTGGCAGTGTTATTATTGATGGAGTGCCTTTAATTTTTGAAAATATCTCTGGGTTCCCTCCTAGACAAGGCTAAGTTTAACGTCTTCAGCTAGACTTGGCAAGTCATTTTAATTGACTGGTAGGGTTGGGTCACTGAGGTTTGCCCATTGACATGCAAGAAATGACCAGTTTTTGGGTTGAGAGCTGACAGGCACCACGTGGGTAGACACGAGTCACCACATATAAGCCTTCCATCTAGATTGGAGCTTGCCAGGGAATAACCGTAATTCTACATTAAATAACTAGACTTTTTGATTGAGCTTGAATGTCTTTGTATGGATATGTTTGTCATGGAATGCCTTCATTCAAGCATTGTAGATTTTGGAGTTGTTGTATGCCTCGTTTCGCAATTCCCCGAGCTCACTAAGTTGTAATCGACGATGGGTGCTGGCATTGGACATGTCAAAGTTGAACATTTTTATTGCCCAATATGCTCGGTATTCCAACTCAACTGGTAGATGGCAGGGTTTACCAAAGACTAAACTTTATGGGGACATTCCGATAGGAGTTTTGTATGTAGTATGATATGCCCAAAGGGCGTCGTCTAGCCTTTCAAACCAGTCTTTCCTATCAGGATGAATGGTTTTCATCAGGATATTCTTAATCTCTCTATTCGAGACCTCGACCTGGCCACTCGTTTCTGGGTGATATGAGGTGGCGAATTTATGCTGTATCGAATAGCGTCGAAGACGGGATGAAAAATATCTATTTAGGAAATGTGTACCGCCATCGCTGATGATTGTTCGAGGGAAATGAAATTGGGTAAAGATGTTACTTTGTAAGAACTTGACCACCACTTTGTGGTCATTCGATTTGGTTGTTGCGGCTTCGACCCATTTAGATACATAATCGACTGCTACGAGAATGTATTCGCATCCAAAGGATGGTGGAAATGGTCCCATAAAGTTGATGCCCCAAACGTCGAAGAGTTTGACAATTAAGATTGGGTTTAACGGCATCATGTCTTTCGCAGTCACAGTTCCAATCTGCTGGCATCGCAGGCATCGCTTACAATAATCGTAGTCATCTTTAAAAAGATTTGACCAGTAGAATTCACTTTATAGTACCTTGGCAGCGGTCTTCTTTCCACTAAAGTCTCCACCGTAAGCTAATGAGTGACAGAATCGAAGAAAGCTCTCTACTTCATCCTCGGGTATGCATCGTCGTATGACTTGGTCAACACAATATTTGAAGAGCTTCGTTTCCTCCAAGAAGTAGTATTTTACTTATGACAAAAATCGATCTTTTTTTTATTTTGACCAGTTTATTGGGATGTGTCCCACCGCCAAATAATTGATTATATCAGCGTACCAGGGCGGTTGGATAGTAGTGACCGAGAATAATTACTCGTCAGGAAACGTGTCTCGTATGTTTATGCCGTCAATGAGGGACTGTACTAGGAGTCGGGAGAGATGGTCGGCTACAGAATTCTCAATGCCTTTCTTGTTGCGGGTCTCTAGATCAAACTCTTGGAGAAACAGGATCCAACGAATCAAGCGAGGTTTCGTATCTTTCTTAGCCAGCAGATGCCTAAGGGCAGCATAGTCAGTGTAGACAATCACCTTAGATCCTAGTAGATATGATCGGAACTTGTCCAGTGCAAAACTACTGCCAACATCTCTTTTTCAGTGGTTGTGTAATTTAAATGTGCGTCATTTAGAGTTTTGATGGCATAGTAAATGACGTGGGGGACCTAGTTCTATCTTTGTCTGAGCACAACCCCTACAACATAATCAGAGGCATCACAGATGATTTTGAACGGTATAGCCCAATTTGGTGACTACATGATCGGTGCTATAGATAGAGCGTCTCTTAGCTGTTCGAAGGCACAAATAGATTTATCATCAAATTCAAATGTAGCCTCCTTCGCGAGTAGGTCCTAAAGGGGATTTAGGATTTTGGAGAAGACTTTTATGAGTCTTCTGTAAAAATCGGAGTGGTCTAAGAAGGAACGAATCTGTCGTATGGTTGTGGATGGAGGAAATTTAGAGATAACGTCGACTTTAGCTTTATCGAATTCTATTCCTCTTTTGGAGACTATGTGCCCTAACACGATCCCTTGTTGGACCATAAAGTGATTCTTTTCCCATCTAAGTACCAAGTTTTTCTCTTGACATCATTTAAGCACGAGGGTAAGGTTTGAGGGACAGTCTTCAAACGAAGAACCAAACATGGAGAAATCTTCTATGAATACTTCCAGGAATTTTTCTACCATGTCAGAGAAGATAGACATCATGCACCTTTGGAAGGTGGCTGGTGCGTTGCATAACCCGAAAGGCATACCCCTGTAGGCGGATGTTCCAAAAGGGCGGGTGAAGGTCGTTTTCTCTTGGTCCTTAGGGTAAATGAGTACTTAGTTGTAGTCGGAATAGCCGTACAAAAAGCAATAGTAGTTTTTCCCAGCTAAACATTCTAGTATTTGATCGATGAAGGGTAGAGGAAAGTGGTGTTTCCTTTTCATGGTGTTTAGCTTGCGATAATCGATATAGACTCGCAACCAGTAGTTGTCCGTGTAGGGATGGATTCTCCTTTATCATTTGATACTACAGTAAGCCCGGATTTCATTGGTATGACCTGTGTGGGGCTCACCCATTTGCTATCTGAGATTGGGTAGAAGATACCTGCGTCTAACAGTTTCACTACCTCATGTTTTACGACTTCCTTCATGTTGAAATCTAATCGCTGTTGCATTTTGCGTATAGGCTTGGCATCCTCCTCACAGTGGATGCGATGCATGCAAACGGATGGATCAATGCCCTTTAAGTCGGCCACTGTCCACCCTATAGCTCCTTTGTGGGCTTTGAGAATAGCAGTCAATTGCTCCTCTTGTGTGGGTGTTAAGTTTGAGGCAATGATGACTGGCAAGGTGCTATCGGGCCCAAGGAAGATGTACTTGAGTGAACTTGGCAGAGGCTTCATCTCAAGAGCAGGTGGGGCTTCTAGGGATGACATGGCAGGTATGGATGAGAGTGGGGGCAGTTCTTGGAAGCAAAGAACCCATGTGGGCATGTCTACGTAATCTGCTGTTTCTAGATCAACTTTTGTTTCATCAATAGTTAGATCGAGCTCTAGAAAATCTTTCCCAAAGTTAGCCAGCCAGGCTTCCAGGTGGTCATTAGAGAAGATGGTCGGCGGGGCTGGTTGTGTTGCATCCCTAATGTGGTCAATTATGAAGCAGTCGAATTCCAATGCAGGGTGGTGGGAGGCGTGGAACACATTAAGCCGCAGCTTCATGTTGCCAAACGAGACGTCCATAGCCCCAATTCGGCAATTGATGCATGCGTTTGCTGTGACCAAAAAGGGGCGCCCTAGAATAACAGGCGTCTGCCTCCTCGTATTTGTGTCCAGCTCAGTGTCTAGTACTATAAAGTCGACATGGAACAAAAATTTGTCAACTTTGACTAGTACATCCTCGATGATACCTCGGGGGACTTTAACTGACCAATCTGCCAA
>JAULLE010081823.1:0-13364 GCA_035668155.1 Sarracenia purpurea
CTCTCTCTCTCTCTCTCTCTCTCTCTCTCTCTCTCTCTCTCTCTCTCTCTCTCTCTCTCTCTCTCTCTCTCTTCCGTTGGTGTCAGCCCAGGAAGTGGCTCGTTGGAGGTGCGCCGGTGGTCGGCGGTCCTCTCCTCTCCTCCTTCCTCTTCTACCAGAAGCGAGACATGAAATGCGGATCATGATCTGAGACGATAGATATAGGTACTACATAAAGTCTAATGATCTCACTAACGTATAATAGACTGAGATGATTAAAGGAGTATGTCAAATGAATAGGAGGGAAATGAGTGGGCTTGATAAAGTGATCGATCATAACCCAAAGAGTATCATGCCCTTTAGGCGATCTCGGAAGTCCCACGACAAAATCCATGGCGATGTACTCCAACTTCCATTCAGATATAGGCAATGGTTGCAATAATCTTGCGGGTCTCTGATGATCTACCTTAACTTGCTGACAAGTAAGGCATCGAGCAACAAACAAAGCAACATCCTTCGACATATCGCTCCACCAAAACTGGCAACGCATATCATGATACATCTTGGTGCCTCCATAGTGCACCGCGAAGTGAAATTGATGGAACTCGTGAAGGACGTCCTCACAACACCTCTGGTACAAAGATCCTTCCTGCAAAGCATAAACTTTAATTGGAATGTACCACCAACTCCTTGGCGCTCTCGCCACTCTCTGCGTGCTCACGTATCATATATGCCTCTATATTTGACTGTTGTGCTATGACAACATGATCGATAAGTTTAGATGGGAAGTTATCGAGTGAGAATAATGTAGCATAGTCTCTTGTGTCATCCAACTGTAGGTTAAAACTCCTCATCTCTTCTAGCATCTCCTAGTCCCGGATGGTGACACGAGCCAAAGAACTCAAAGACTTTCGGCTGAGGGCGTCGGCCACAACATTAGCTTTCCCCTGATGGTATTGCAAATCAAAGTCATAATCTCCTAAGAACTTCATCCTTCTCTTTTGGCGTAAATTCAAATCATTCCGCGAGAAAATATACTTCAAGATTTTATGATATGAAAAAACCTCAAAATGCTCTCCACATAGGCAATGCCTCAAAGTCTTCAAAGCGAAGACCACTGCCGCCAACTCTAAGTCATGAGTAAGATAGTTTTTCCTATGGATCTTTAATTATCTTGACCCATAGGCCACCACCTTGCCTCTTTTCATTAAAACACAACCAAGACCCTCATGTGATGCGTCATAATATACGGCATACCCAAGTCCTTTCTCTGGTACTATCAAAATAGGTGCTCCTATCAATCGTTCCTTCAAGGTATGAAATGCAAACTCACAGCCATTATTTCACACAAACTTCATGCCCTTACTCATCAAACGGGTCATAGGCACTTCAAGCCTAGAGAAATCCTCCAAGAATTGGCAATAATACCCGGCCAACACCAAGAAACTACAAATCTCAAAGATGTTCTTCAGTCTATCCCAATTCATCACTGCTTCGATCATAGAAGAATCCACCGATACTCTGCCACTTGATATGACGTGTCCCAAAATATTCACCTTTGGTAGCCAAAATTCACACTTGTTGAATTTGGCAAAAAGACGGTGATCACATAATAATTGTATGGCAATCCGAAGACGCTCTTCATGTGCTTCCTTTGATGGCGAGTAGATAAGGGTATCATCCACAAACACAATCATGAAGCGGTCAAGGTAAGGATGGAATATATGGCTCATGAGATCTATGAACGTAGCCGTCACATTTGTCAAACCGAATGACATAACAAGAAACTCAAAGTGTCCATAACGTGTGCGAAAAGCCATCTCCTGAATATCTTCTTGCTTCACCCTCAATTAGTATATCCCAAACTCAAGTTGAACTTAGCAAAACAATAAGAACCCTTCAATTGATCAAATAGGTCATCGATGCACAACATAAGACTTATTCTTGATAATAACATGGTTCAACTTGCGGTAATTGATACAAAGGAATAATGATTCATCATTCTTCTTGGAAAACAAAGCCGGTGCTCCCTATAGTGAAACACTAGGGCAGATAAAACCCTTATCCAGTAACTTCTAAATCTGTGTACCTAGTTCCACCAACTCAGCTGGCATAAAATGGTAAGATGGCATGGATATAGGGGTAGTCCCCAGTATAAGATCGATGGAAGACTCTACTTCTTGTCGAGGTAGAAGCTCAAAAAGATCACTAGGAAATAAGTCAACAAACTCGTAGACAACATGTGGAAACTCGAGAAGAGGTTAGTGTTACTCACTCAATGACAAGATAGAAAAAATGAGACTGAGACTGCCATGGCCCTGTGTAGTAAGAGGTCTAGGTATTCAACCGTCGTCGCAATCACCTACAAAGAAAAGGGATTCTTTCTCGAGAGTGCAAACAAAGACCCTCCACCAGGCAAAATTGATAGAAGAACGGAAGCTAATCAATCAATCCATCCCAAGATGATGTCGAAAGAGGAAATATAGAGAAAGATAAAATAAAATGAAAGGACACGGTCGGCAATCTCCATCTCACAAGCTTTACACACACGTTATAAAATGATAGTCTCACACAATGGCATCTCTACGAGTAAAGTGCTACCCAAAATGTCGATTTGTAACCCTGATGCAGATGCAAATGTGGGTGAGATGAATGAATGAGATGCTCCAGTGTCAACGAGAACACTGGCCCGTGATCTGTGCACTAAGAAAGAACCTTGGAGAATGGATGGACCGGTAGTAGACTTCTATGCAGTCGTTGCAGTAGAAATGTTAGGCTCTACAAGAGCATAAACCCTCTCATGGGTCCCCTAAATCTGATCACCCTCATCTTTGAACCCTGGCTGGCGTACTAACTGAGATGGAGAAACTCCTCCCACGGTCCTGGTAGACTGGATACCTGATTGCTACCGCTGTAACTGACTATAACCCTGACATCCCTGTGGTGACACCAGAAGCTCCCTAAGCATTCCCTCCCGGAGGGCAGTCATGACGGATATGGCCAACCTGGCCACACTAAAATCAAGTAAGATGGGCTTTCCCTTGGGTCTGACTTTACTGCGATTGCGACTGCTGCTAAGGTTGTTGTACCTTCTGGGGCACTTGAAAGCCCGATGTCTTGGTTGCTTTCAATGATAAAAAATCAACTCTCGATGCCTAAAACGCCCAGAAGAAGTGACTGATGGTACTAGGCTAAGTGAGTTGTTGTTATTGTGACCGTACAGAAACAAAACTCAGGACCCCTGGTCTATGTTTCTTCTGCCGGCACCCATCATGTTACACGCTAGAACCTCTTTGATGGGACTTACTATCCCGAAACTTACGACTCTCTGACATTGCATTCTTAACCTAAATGGCGGCTTCTACTACATTTGCGTAGATCCCAAAGATCATCGCTACAATTGTTAGGATTGTATACTTAAAAGCCATACTTTTATGTATTTGTATCATTGATCCCTGATATATTAATCTGAAATAATTGAGAGGTTATTGTATTTATGATTTTATATTTATGATATGTATGATGAATGAATGCATAAGTCCGTATATTCTATCTAGTATTTGACTTGGTATATGAAGCGCGGAAGATCAGGTTAAAGGTTCTGACAGAATACACAGGTAGGCTCACAACCGCAATGGACCTAGACAATCCATTGGCACGATTATAGCACATTGTTATATTAGTTGGTCATGGCTAGGTCAAACAAATCGGATTTCGATCAATGAATTCGATGTTCAAGCTCGATGTGTTAGTAGACTTGGAGTGTATTGAGCGGGATCAACAAGATGATCAATTCTATACTGACTATATGAATTGATGTACATCATGTATTATCATGTAGTGAACGTACTCTTAATCCCGACGTGATTGATTGGTCATGTTCAGATAATGCACAGTATTTTGAGTCACCAATGGCTGAGATTTTGATATTGAGATGAAAATGACCGGTGGGCTAGGTATTGTCATTGTTTGCTCGATGGTTAATAATCAGCTGATGGAAACCACGCTTGATTTAGGTTGAGGAGTTCCCCCTGTTGTGCTTGGCTTATAGGTTTGACTATGTTAGAATCTTGCAAGCAGATCTTTTGATATGGCATTCTCCAAAGGATAAGCAGTGCGATTGCGAGGATAAGAGGATAATTAAACTGGGTTGTCAGTAGCCTAATTTAATTATCGGAAATCCATATCTTAAATGTGGGGAGATTTTAGTGCAATTGATAATTGAAAACTCGAGACATAATTCGAGTTAGGACCTGGGGTTCAATTACGGTCTTTAGTGGAATAAGTCCCAGCTCGTGCGAGAAAAGATTTAACTCGGGGGTTGAGTTAAGGATATGCAGTCTTCTTATAAGATTAGCCCAAGTCTTATATTTCCCCGTGATCCCTCACGTAGACCATTATATGCACGATATTATTTATGGTTTCGGGAATTATTTAATTTAATTCAATCATCGGATTTTTTATCGTGACGGTCGAGGTATTAAATTAAATGCACATGTGTATTTTGGTCTTTTGGCACATGCTTGGTGGCCAAGCATGGCTGTCCATGGTAAGGAGGATGTGACCTTTTATTTTCGGTTATATGTATATTCTCTTTTTTATTTTAAGGTAGGAGAATATATAGGTAATAAAAGTAAAATGCATGTATATATATTTTTATATAAATAAATGAGAGATAATTTATTTTAATTAGAAATATATATATATATATATTCTCAATATTATTATATGCAAGGAGAATATATATACTAACCAAAATATGGATAGTGTGTGTGTGTATATATATATATATATATATATATATATGTACATTAGAGAGAGGGATATTATAACTTAATCTTCAATCTCTCCCTGTCCATCTCCTCTATAGTGCCGTCGGCCTTGTCTCCCTCTTTCTCTCTAAAAAAATTCTTCAATTTTTTTGAGAGTTACGGTGTGCTTGAAACCAAGAACATGTACGGGTCGGTGCCCACTCGCCGAAAATGCGTCGTTCATCGGGTCATACGCAAGAAGATCTGTGATGGACTCGGAATCAATCTATGAACTTTACTACAAGTTTCTACGAGGTACATTTTAATTAAAGCAGTTTTTCTTTTTGTTTTTCATGGAAATCATATACGACGTTTTTTACGATCACGTGGAATGATTTTTATCTTTCCGCTACGCGGCTCCAACAATGGTATCAGAGCCATGGCTATGATTTCTCATGAAAAACCATTGTGCTAACCTCATTTTTGCAGTTAAAATTCATTACGATCCGATGTTTGAATGATTTGAATGTTTAATGTATTATATCGTTTCATCTCGTATGTTTTTCGAGATTTGAATATTTGTATGCCTCCAGATGAGGCATAGGATTTTTTGATGTAATAATACTTCATTCGAGTTAATTTTTTTGGATCGTTATTGTATATCGAATCACAAAATGAGGGTAAAAAACGGAGTCGAGAAAGCACAAGGGGCAGCGACAACACTAGCGGCTAGATTCGGGTGCGACAGTTTTGGAGCCCATTTTTAAGGCTTTTGGTAACCTTTTTTACGCATTTTTCACTGAAATTAAGGTTATTCGATGGCCTTTGAATGGTGGTTTGGTAGCAGTTTGATGACGGCTGTAAGGTGGTCAAAACAGAGGGTAAACATAATGTTGCAGATTCCCACCTGCTATAGTGACGTCCCCTTTGAGGATTTTTTAATGGCACTTCGGTTTTGGATTTTGACACAATTTTTTGTGATGATAAATTAATTGAATTTACCTACCTTTAGTAATTTTTTGGATATTCGAAGGTGGCGGCAAGGCGGACAAACAGGGCTGGAAGTGGGCGGCAACATGCTGTCTCGGACAGTAGATTTTTGGCCAATTAGGGGGCTATTTGGGCATTTTTTCAGCTTTTTTCCTACGTTCCAGCGGTGATCCGGGGCTATGACAATGGTCTGGGGGTTGAGGAAAAAGGTCGGGTCTTTGACGGCTCGAATAGGGTTCCAAAACCCTAATTGTTTAATATTTGATTCGAGACCGTCGGATTAAAAGATTAAAAAACGGACCGGATCGTAACGACTTAATTATTTTAATTTTTTAATTTGTTTAATTGTTTATTTATTTAATTAGATGGATGTTTTTTATTTTATTTATTTATTTTTTCTTTTATGTATGGTTTGACAAATTAAGGAATATTAGGAAAAATATTTTTATACAATAAAATAATCCAAACATTTTTAAATCAGAAAATAAATAGATAATTAATTTATTTAATTTTTGCATTAAGTGAATAATTAATTAGAGAATTTTATTTTAAAGAAAACTCGGGTAATTAATTTCTTTTCGCAAAATTAAATAAGGAAATATGTTTATTTATTTTAATAGAATTAAATAAGGAATATTTTAATTGATTAAAAGTTGAATTTTTTTAATTGAGAATTAAAATTTATTTAATGGTTTGAAATAAACAAAAAGGAAAATCCTCATTTTAAAATATTAAGTGGGAGAAGAGTTTAGCCAAGGATAAATCATACGGTCTCTATCATGCGTTCGTAGGAGTTATAATTATAGCTTGCGTGCCAGCTTGACTGATCTCCCCAATGGAAGGGCTATAGTTATGGTGTCTCTGGCACGAATCTCCGAGAGGACTCAATTTGAGAAGTGCTACAAAGTAGAATCCACACACACATCGGGCCCATGATTTTAACATGAGATTTTCAAATTAAGAATGATGATTATACACTTAACGCGTAGATAAAAATATCATCACCAATGGAGTCATTATTTTTATTTGCGAGGACCAAAGGTAATTGGCTATTTAATTACTTGGAGTATATCGAGAAATAATGACCTGTTAGTTTTTTGTTCATTAATTGTTAGATGTCCACAATAACGTGGCCTAATCAGTTAATGTGACTCTGATTGAATGATTTTTGTTGTAATATTTTCCAAGAGGAAATTAATAGAAAAGCATATCTGTCTGAACATGGATTGATTAGTAGATGTTCACACTAACGTGACCTGCATAATCACAAAGGATTCGGGTTGTTAATAATTCTTTTTAAATTAAGAGGTTGAGGGGTCCTATTTTTTTAAAGGAATTAAAAAAATTTCTCTTTTGTTTATCAGGATTTAATAATGGGATCATTCAATCCACCAGTGACGATTCTCAAAGAACACAAGTTAACTGGACCGAACATTTTAACATGGGAACGAAACCTCGATATAGTTTTGACTTCTGAAAATTATAAGTTTGTGTTTTATTATCCCTTTCCTCTCACTCCAAATAATGAATATTCTGAAGAGGAGGTTCAGTATTATGAGTAGTGGAAGAAGGCCAATCGTATGACGAGTTGCTACATGTTGGCATCCATGTCCGATGTGTTGCAAAGCCAACATCAATCTATGACATCTGCTTTTGAGATCCTGCTCAACTTGTCAGAAATATTTGGTGAGCAATGTCGAGAAGCTAGGCAATTGGCAATAAGGGCTCTCATGACTACGACCATGGCTGAGGGTACACCTGTTAGGGACCACATTTTGAAGATGATTGGTCTTCTTAACGAGCTGGAGGTCCATGAAGCCAAAATGGATGGGGAAACCCTGATCGATATCGTGCTCCAGTCATTGCCTGATTCTTTTCAGTAATTCCACCTCAACTATACCATGAACAAATTGAATTTTTCTTAGGTAGAATTGTTGAAGGAACTTCAGGTAGCGGAAGGCGTTATCCTTAAGTCTGCCCATGCATTTGTTACTGAAAAGGCTTCATCTTATAAGTTGAAAGGTGAAAAGAAGGAGAAAAAAGGTCAATAACAGGGAAATACACAAAGGGTTGGCAGGGTTAATCCATCACTTACCAAGGCGAATGTAAAGGCGCCTAAGGGTAAGTGCTATTTTTGTTATAAGCATGGACATTGGAAGAGGGATTGTCCTGACCGAAAGAACAAGCAATCTGCAGGTATTTCCTTTTCATTAGTTGTTGAAACATATTTACCGGTTGTATCTATAAAGACCTGGTGTGCAGATATAGGAGCCACTAATCATGTTTACAATTCTTTGCAGGGGTTTCAAGTGACTAGACAGCTTAGAGAGGACGAGGTCTATCTACAGATGGGGAATGACTCCCATGTGTCTGCTACTGCAGTGGGAGACGTGATTTTGGATTTTAGTAGAAATAGGCGTTTAGTGTTAATGAACATTTTATATGTATCCCAAATCATTCAGAACTTAGTTTCGGTTTCCTGTTTGGGGAATGAAGGATATTTTGTTTCCTTTAATAAATATCATTGCAATATTATGGTTGGAAAAAAAAAACTTATTTGTCATGGTACATTGGAGAATGCTCTTTACTTTTTACACCCTGTTATTACTACTAATAATATGAATGAGGAGAATAACTTATATGTTTTACCACTAAAAAGGAAAGATTTTTCTTTGAAGCAAACATTGCTTTGGCATCTTTATCTAGGTCATGTTAATCTAAAAAGGATACAAAGACTGGAAGAAGATGGGAATTTGGGTTCATTGGAAGTGGAGGCACTTCATATCTATGAATCCTCTTTAGAGGGCAAGATAACCAAGAGGTTGTTTACGACCAAGTGACTTAGAGCCAAAGAAGTGTTGGAACTAGTTCATTATGATGTATGTGGTCCCATGAATATCCAAACAAGAGGTGGATATGAGTACTTCGTCACTTTTATTAATGATTACTGTAGGTATGGATACATTTACCTGTTTCACCGCAGGTCTGAAACCTTTGAGAAATTCAAAGTGTTTAAAGTAGAAGCGGAGAAGAAGACAGGTAAAAGTATCAAAATTGTGGTGGTGAATACATCTTGGGGGAATTCAGGGACTACTTGTCAGAACGTGGGATTGCATCCTAGTTGTCTGCACCAGGGATGTCTCAGCAAAATGGTGTAGCAGAAAGAAGAAACAGGTCCCTTAAGGAGATGGTAAGGTCCATGATGAGTTATTCGGATTTATCGTATTCGTTTTGGGGTTTTTCATGAGGGACAACGGCTTTCATTCTGAATTTGGTACCTACTAAGGCAGTTCTCGGTACCTCTATGGAGTTGTGGACTGGGCGTAAGCCAAGTCTTAAACATCTCCGGATATGGGTTACCCAGCACACGTGTTAGTGAGAGATGCAAGTATGGTGGAACCAAAGACAGAGGTTTGGTTCTTTGTGGGTATCCCAGAGGAACTAAGGGTGGTTTGCTTTATAATCCTAAGAGTCAGAGGGTATTTTTTAGCATAAATGCAAGATCCTTGAAAGTGGATTATGTGATAAACCACAAACTCTGGTCGCAAGTTGTTCTAGAGGAGGTTAGGAATGAAAATTTGGTACAAACAAAAAGTAGACCTAATGAATGGAATGAAATACCACCTATCATAAGTACACATGAGGGGCTTCGTCGTAGTTAGAGGGTTGTTCGTCAACCCTATAGGTTCATGTTCTTGGGAGAGTCTTACAACAAGATCCCGGAAGAACATGATACTGAACCCAAGAACTACAATGAAGCACTTTAAGACAAGGTTGCATATTTATGGAAAAAGGATATGGAATCTGAGATAGAGTCCATGTACTCTAATCAGGTCTCGGAACTTATGGATCCATTAGATGGGATAAAACCCATCGGGTGTAAATGGATCTACAAGAAAAAGAGAGGAGTGGTTGGGAAGATGGAAAGCTTTAAAGGTAGGCTTGTTGCGAAGGGGTTTACTCAGAAAGAAGGGTTTGATTATGAGGAAACCTATTCACCGGTGGCTATGCTTAAGTCCATTCGGATTCTCTTATCCATTGTGGCTCATCTCGATTACGAGATTTGGCGAATGGACGTTAAGACGGCGTTACTTAACGAAAGTCTTGACGAGAGCATCAATATGATGCAACCAGACTAGTTTAAAGCAAAGGGCCAGGAGCATATGTTGTGCAAGTTTAAGAGATCCATTTATAGACTCAAGCAAGTATCAAGGTCTTGGAACACTCTATTTGACTAGGCGATTAAAAGTTTTGAGTTTGATCAGTGTCCTATCGAGTATTGTGTGTACTGGAAGTGCGATGGGAACAAGGTGGTGTTTCTAGTCATATATGTTGATGACATTCTCCTAATTGAAAACGATGTAGGGTTGTTATCATCGGTAAAGGTATGGTTGTCAAGTCAATTTGACATAAAGGACTTGGGAGAAGCGGGCTAAATCCTCGGGATCAAACTCTTACGAGATTGATCACGAAGGATGTTATGCTTATCCCAAGCTCGTTACATTGACTTGATTATTGTTCGATTTGACATGAAAAATTCCAAGAAAGGATTTATTCCTTTTAGGCATGGAATTACTCTATCTAGGGATCAGTGTCATAGGACATCTGAGGATAGGGGTGTCCATGGGTCGGTTTGGTACGGGTTAGGCTTTAACCTAGAACCGAACCGATAGAGATCGGTTCTTAAAAAATGGACCCAGAACCGAACCATTCAACCTTTAGAACTAACCCGAACCAACCCACCGAAACTCGGGTTGGTTCAGGTTGAACCGCAGTACCATCAGATTTTCTTTAACTAGTTATTACTCTCATTTTTTCTATACATTATAAATAATGATCGGTGGTTATTGAGTATAAAATTACTAAAAACAACAAATTAATAAAAACAAAAATACATATATAATCATTTTTGAATAATTAAATATGACATAAAAGGAAGAAAATTTACAAAATTACAAGAGACATTTCCCAGATCTTACATACCCAAAAAAATAATATAAAATAAAAACAAAAACCATAAAATACAAAAACAAAATGTCCAAACAAAGAACGAAACAATAAAGTGACAAAGACAGCAAAATGAAACAAAAACAACAATTTTTGGAACTATAAAGGCTTTTTTTTAAACCACTGACTGTACCATTTTTTATTTTTTAATGACATTTATTAATTATAATTTAGTTTTTAAGTTTTTATAAATAAATAAATATATATCATCAGGTCTCGGGTTGGGTTGGGTTAAAAGCTTACTAACCCGAGAACCGACCCGATCATATCGGTTCCAAGATTTTTAGACCTAGAACCAACCCATCATCTTAATAGAACCGAACCGAACCAACCCAACCCAACCCATAAAGGTCGGGTTGGGTTGGTTCACAGATTTTTTGAATATCTTGGACACCTCTAACCTGTATGCTATCAATAGAAGAGAATGTGAAATTGATGCATAGTTTCTTTCAATACAGTTGTCTAACAGTCTATAACAATTTTTAATTTCTAATTTTGAAAATTATAAATTAATATAAAATATTGTATACAAAAAATGAATTTATTAAAACTATTTTTTTATGACCGATAAACCACCTCAAGGTTGGACCTTTTGGACCCACATCTAACTCGTAAAACCTCTGAGTACCTGTAATCATTCATAAATCACATATATCGGTTAAGTCAGGGCATTTCTAGTAATAGTCGAACACAAAACTTCTAAATTTATAATTGATCCCGATGACAATTTTAGATCGTTGAACTATCCTCCTGACAAGTTAATTTATTAAAACTAGCTATAACTAAAAATATGACTTTTAATAAAACAAAACTATGTAAAATGATTAATCTCGCTAATCCCATTTCTTTGGAACAATAAACTTAATTTGATTTAACTTAATTTAATTAATAAAAGAAAATAACACAAAGGATTCATCCTGCAACTCCAATCCATAAAATTAATTCCTCAACAAGAAGAATGAGACATCTTTAAGAGTCGGAATCGCTTCGCTTTTATTATTTATTTTTATATTTAGGTACTAATTAGCAACGAGCTTAAAAATTAGTTTTATTTTTTATTTTTTGTATTTTTAGTTAAAAAATTAAATTGAATTTAAAGTAAGTTATTTGGTACACTAGTTTTTAAACTAACTTTTCTTAAGTTGGTTATTTGAGTAAAAAGTAAAATTTTATATTTTATGTTCAAAGTGCACAGTTTTGTCCTTTTATATATTTGATATTAACAATTATATGTAGTTGATAATAGTGGTAAATAAATTATAAATAAAGAAAAATTATTGTATTTTATAAATTATAGGAATTGGGAGATTAAACTGAATATTATGGGATTTTGTAACATGATTTGAGTTTTTAGCTTATTAATTTTTTTATTTTTTTGTCAAACGAATAATATTGATTTTGTTTTTTTGTATTTTCAGGCTTTAGTGATTTTAAAGTCTTTAATCTGACAAATTATAGGAAAAAAAACACAAAGGCTACCAACCCTTCAAAACCCAACCGAACGCTATTCTACGTGGCTTAGAATTGGTAAATGATATTTTCATCACTCATATAGTGATAGAAAGTGTGACGCTTTGAATATAATCAATACAATTAACAAAGATAGTGAGGACCTCTCCGGAATTGGTGACCCAACAAGAAATAGCAAGAAACTTATAAACAATTTTCATATCAGAAAGTGTCTATGCATCTAGAGAGATGAACAAACTGACACATTCTTATATAAACTATGCCTTACAGATTGATGGAAGTTTGTTATAGAGAGATGCATGCCCAAATTAGACCCTCCAAACGTTTTGTAATGATACTAAAATCATTTCCTCGGGTTAATATAATTTAATCCTTTCGATTCTAAAAAAAATTACTAAAACTCATGTTAAAGTATATATAATGTGAGTCTTTAATATTACTTAAACTAATAGCTTGGGGTGGACATTAGTCGGTTTGGATCAATCGGTTTGTAACTTAACCAAGAATCAACCTAATCAAGGTTCTAAAATACTGAAACCAGAATCGAACCATCCATACATTCGAACCAATCCAACCTAAACTGAATGAGCTCGGGTTGGTTCAGATTGAAAAAGCGGTTTAATTAAATTAAATATTTTTCTTATAAAATATTCTAAAATATTAATATAGGCCTTATTTTATGAGCGACTTTTTTTTTTTTGTATATCATGTCAAGTTGAGCGGTTTAAGTTTTACTCATCTTATTTTCAATTTATATATTTTTAACTATAGTGAAGGGAACAAATAACATAATTAATAGTTTGATATAATTTATATGCTTTCGAGTCTCGAGTTGTGTTTGTTAGGAATATTATATTAATATTAATATTAATTAATCTTGTTTTATAGATTAGTTAATCTGATATTAATATATATTTTTATATATGGCAATTTCGAGATATATTGCTTTATTTGTTTATGTATATCTTTCCAAGTAGCTATTTTTTAGAAGATTGGTGTGATATGTATTTGGTATATCTTGCTTTCCAAGAGTTGTTTTAAGGATGTGGAGTAGAGAGAGATTTGTGGAGTTAATTTCGGATTCCTGAATATCCGACCCCGCTCGAGCGCGCTATACCCCGCTCGAGCGCGCTTAATGTTGATTGCGGAATTGTTTTGATATATTGA
>JAULLE010082919.1:0-13337 GCA_035668155.1 Sarracenia purpurea
CTCGTTTGTATCTCTTTCTCTCTTTTCTCCTTCTTAGTTGCTTTTTATTAAACTTGTGTGCTTGTTCTAAAAACTAAAAATATTTTTTAAAATAGTGTAAAACTGGTAATCAACCCATTCACCCCCCCTTTGGGTTGATATTGGACCTACACCTTAAGATGCTTTCCCTTGTCTGCATCCGCATCTGAACGACCGCTTGTTGTAGGTGTAAGTCGTTGTTCGTGCGTCTCCTTTGATAACAATATTTTGTTATCTATACCCTATATTGTGTTATCATAATTATCACATTATATTATATAGTGTGTTTAGCCTTATATACGGATTTGGGTTATATAAGAGCAAAAGGTCACACGTGTGCCTTTTATTTTTTAGACTAAGGTTTGTGCGCATATCTAGAGATCCGGACACCTTGGGTTTACCTTATAGTTTTGAGCGCATTATTGATTTCCTTATGATAGGATTTGATTTTGACTTATGTCTTTATAAGTATATTGCTCCTATGCACAGAGTTCACAATTCACCGTTAATAGAGAGATAACGTGAATTATATATACTTAAGTTAATCCTTGCATAACTATATATTGATATGTGGGTTATCAATTTTCCATGTGGATTACTCATGTTTTATATGCTTATGTGAGTTATTTATGCTCCTCTCACATTCATGCTTGTATATTATTGTATATTTAATTTTGCATGCATTTTTAGGTGAGCGTGGGTTAAAGGGGAGTGTATTTTGGAGAGAATACTTATTTAAGTATTAACTCATCTTTGGGGTTATCAGGAACAGAGAATGTATCAGTCTAAGTGTGTTTTTTCCCTCTCGACAAAAATTGCCTCTAGCTCATTGCGGTCGCAAGGCCCTTTAATAGTGCTTGAGCCACTCCGCGGTTAATGCATTTTGAGAAAAAGAAAAATTCAAATTTCCCCCATGTCTCTCTTCCTTGCTCTCTGCCTCTCTGGGATTGGCTCCTCAATTCTGGGCTATCCATTTTTGAGCAATTCTCAATTCCATGTCGACATGATCCTTACTGTCCGTCAACGGTACCGTATCGGAACCCCTCGTCTTTCTACGATTGAGCAATTTGTCTCCCTTGCCACCACTCTCCTAGACATACATTGTTGGTCTCAGATTTGATGCCTTCTGGTCAATTTCATCCTCACCAGTTCTTCCTCGTGAGTTACTATCAGAGGTCCTTTCATGATACCTACTTTGTGCTTTTGGACCGTCCTACAACAGGGTACATTCCCCGTCAATCCCAAGATATCCTCGATACGACGTTTGCGGTAATGCCCTTCTTGATGATTCAATTTTCGCTCATCTTAGGCTTTCCCTTGTTGAGATTTCTATTCTTTTCTGTGGGTGGACGGGGTGCCTCTAACAGTTAGGGTCGATCCCGCAGCTTGAAACGACCCTCATCTCTACCCTTCGCCTGCCTACCCACTAACGCCGCTAACGCGTCATATGCAGCGATTGCTAAATGTGGTAATTGAAAGGAACATTCACCATACAAATCTTGCTCCTATCGGGGTTGCAGTTCAATTTGAGCAAAGGAGTTGGAAGGTTGCCTGCTCCAGACACACAGAAGTCCTTACAGAAGTTGTTCCGGAATTCTACTCGAATGTGGCCACCGTTGACGTGAATGCACACTCACTTTCTCTCACAATACGAGGTCGTTAGCTGAAATTATATGTGTCAGATATTGTGTCTATGTACCATCTCCCACATGTTGGCAACCCTCAGTATCCTCTTTCTGGGGACACTCGTCCTAATCGTCTTGAAATCTCTCGAGAGCTCTCGGACGAAGCATTCAGTGGAGTAGTGATTCTCCTCTCTTGTCACCTAGCCCTATATTATCAGATACTTCACCACATAGTTGCTTTAACCATTGATCCGACGAGCCATTCCTTGAATTTTCACATCTCTCGTGCTGATCTTTTGTATGCCATTGGTCGAGGTTACTTCATTGATCTCATCAGCTATATCTGGCATGTCGTTATGCCATACTCCCACCGACCGACTGGGACATCTGGGCTTCCCTATACCTCTCTCATTACCCATTTTTTTCATTTACGTTCTATTCCGTAAATCCCCACCGTGCCCATGCTCTACCCAAAAGGGGATATTACTTGGGGCACTCTATTTAGGAGTATTGCTCATATTGGACATGATCCTAATGATATACCCATTGCCAATCATATTCGGCCAACACCACTAATCTTGGTACCATCCTTCTCAGCTCTTTTTCCTATTGCTGATCAGCCTCATCACATGGCTGACGTAAATCCACCCGTTGATGTTATACCCGTTAATGCTAATCAACTAGAACATACAGCCTCTTTGGTTAATCTTCCAGCCCTTTCTCATATGTTGGACATTCCAACTTGTCCCTCCACGAGCTCCACCTCATCAGATGATGTGCTGTGTCAAATCCTTCACATTATTGCTCAGACATAGATGGCAGCCAAGTATGAGGCCCGATTCGTTGTCAATGATCGGATCATAATTACCTTTCAGCAGCAACTCCATACCCTATCTTTCAACATCAATTAGGTTGTTCAAGGACTTGTAGCTCTTGCTCAACAACGAAGGTATGATGATGTCACAGAACCCCCCCTCATATGAAGATATGTAGTACTGATTGTCCTGCTTTACCCTTCCTTTTGTCCTCTCGTACCCTTTATCCTTTCGACACAAAAAGGGGGAGAGTGGTTATCTCTACTAGTTTGTAGTTAGATGTATTGTCAAATGGAGGAAAGACACTACCTATACTGATACTGTCAATGTTTAACATTAATACCCTAATGTTAATGATTACTAGTATTAGTACTTTACCAAACTACCATGACATTATATCTAATTCATATTATATATATATATATATGTCTTCCTTTTATACATGATGCTAATTGTAATTTTACCCTGCCATGATTACTCTTAATATACACTTATGTTTTATTGTATCACATATATGATTCACTTTGGTTTTTAGTTTCATGTGCGGTGAGCAGGTACCTTCTGATTATACAAGGCTTACAGTTTATATAAGGACTTTGAGTATAAATATAATTTATTCTCTTTATTTCTTTTTCCATGTATAAGCTTTGTTTTTGTTTACATGGTTTTGTCCCGGAAATGTCGAAGGGGGAGACT
This sequence comes from Sarracenia purpurea, assembly GCA_035668155.1. Taxonomy (NCBI): domain Eukaryota; kingdom Viridiplantae; phylum Streptophyta; class Magnoliopsida; order Ericales; family Sarraceniaceae; genus Sarracenia; species Sarracenia purpurea. Next base: position 3,155 of record JAULLE010082919.1, read on the forward strand.
GCTAGTATTTTGGCTATTCCTAGGTTAAGCAACAGATCCATTGTGCATGTACCTTTGATTTTGGGTTTTAGATTTTTAGGTGTTTGTGTCTAGGTTCTCTATCCTGCTCACATTTAGCAATCTCGTTCTGATCCTTACTGGTATATGGCACTCACATACACACACTCATATGCATTCGTATCATATCATTAGGGTAGTTCGTGTATATTGTTTTCTTAGAAAATTCATAACTTACTATGAATTCTAGGCACTAGAATGCGAAAGGGCTCAAGCTCCTTGCAGCGCCCTGGAGCGTTCGTAGAACGCATCGACCGACAAACATTATTTTATGCCTATCTCGATAAGCTGAGAGTTGAGACATTAAAGCGCCTGAAGAAAGCCCATAGAGAGCTCAAGCACCCTTGTTTAATGTCTTAATTTCTCGTCGCCGAGAGTTAGGTTTTCCAAAAGTTAGTAGCGCACCCATAGAGCACTAGTGCTCAACTAAAAAATCGTAATTATTTGCATTGGCACGGGCAAAAAAAGCCTACCATCTTTAACTACGCCTGAATAGCGCATGAACACGTTATAGCGCCTACGACGCGCTCGAAGAGCTATCAAGCGCCCGTGTGTTTTTCTATATAAACACCTCATACTGTCATAAGGTTTTTTGAGAATCTCTTCTAGCCTTAAGGGTGTTCATGGAGAAGCTCTTGCTTCTCTTCTGGCTTCCTCAAGCCTGGGTGTTGGATCCCACCATCAATACCTTATGATGAGTCACAAACCCAAGGTAATACATCCTCCTTCTTCTCTTAAGGTAGAATATATATATATATCCATTTTAGGTATATATTTTCTTAGGTTCCATATGATGTATCTAGCATACTTATTACATGTATCTACTTTTGTTAAGTATTGCATTCATAGCATGTTGGTTGAGGAACCCGTCGTTAGGATAACGGTAGGCTTTGAGACTTATGTTAGTTTCATCACCCTAGGCTCGGCTGTCTTGCCTTGTAGTAACTTGAGACCATACGACTTGTGATAGTCTCACACTCTTGCCTCTCAGCTAAGTAGTTCCGGTTAAACCTCCAATGTTATCACCCTTAAGTGTGCCTTAGTTCTGACCTTTCTTAGGATTCGTAACTAGACCACACTTGGAGTCGTGACCATAGATGTCCTTATCCTCACGGTCGTTAGGAGTCCATCTTCGGTCATCATCATTCTTGTCATCACTCCCACCACCTTCCACTTGCATTGTGCTTAAACGAACACGTGGCCGAGTTATCTCAGAGCCCTCTTTGATAAGGAGATCGAAATTAGTTCCTGTTGACCGCATGCTACACGTGACCTTTGTTTGGATTGAGTATGGTGATACTCATAAAACATTGGAGGTGGAGCTATTATAACTTTGGAGTCAACAAGGGACTGTGGCAGCTTTCAAGTTTAGAGGATAGGTTTTTCGTCGTGAGTTATGGGTGTTTCCTAGTCTGTCTATCTTGTAAACCTTTTGGCTTATGGTGCATATTTTTCACCGTATGTTAGTGTCGTGGTTTTCATCACGGGGAGCTTCTCTAGGGTTTCCACGTATATCGTATGTTCTCTATCGTTGTTGGATGTTTATAGCTTCTTATAGCTTTATGCTGTTATTATGATTATTAACCTTAACTTGCTATCATGTCAGTTTAGATAATTAATTAATTAAATTAAAAAATTTTAATTTATTGGCTCCTAACCTACTACCCCCCTTAGGATAGTCTATCAGTTCGCAACAGTACTTTCAAGCTCAATATTCAGAAGAAAGAGGCACAGCCAACAAAGATCAAACCCAGAAGAAGATGGATTTTAAGAAATTCATGGTTGATCAATAACCCCATTATTTAGAATTAGAAAAGGGGAGAAGGAAAAGGGGAGAAGAAATAGAAAAAAGGGACATTGTGTCAGATCCTGACCTTTAACCAATATCCAACTGAATAAAACATCATAGATGGATATATATACTGTACAACTACAACTCCAAAATATACTAACTCTGAGATTTTTAGAAATTTTGGTAGAGTTTCGCCTGTTTTTTGCTCTGTCCCGAAATGGGCAACGTAGGCAAAGACCTGTAAACAACCCTACGACAACTCAATAGGAATATAAGCCCATATAAGGCATCCAATAACAACAAAACAAGCCTATCCAACGCATCAATCAACTATAACATATAATTCTAACTTGTTAACCCTTCTAGTAACGTCTGAAGCTGTTATCATCACCAATAGAATATAAAATTATGCTAAAATATGCATTAATATAAATATGGCATTATGGCCTTACAACCCAGTAGAAAAATCTAACAGATATAGCTACAACAAAATGTACAATAGGTAATGATACAATAGCTAGAGAAATACAATTAAACAGTAGCAGGTACCCCAGCTATGCCAAGCAATCCATGCCAAAACCTGAAATGTGTGGTGAGAGGGGTACATGAGCGAAAACTCGTATAGGAAATACACTAACCAGAGAAGAAAAATGAATAACATGTGAGCCGAGCATGTGAATACTACACACCAGTCAGAAGAGGAACCTCGTTCCATATTTTGTTGAAAATTGTTTCCACATGACTCTAGTTTTAAGAAAAAAACATTTCTTTAAAGTGTTTCATTTCCTTTCTCACAAAACAGTTTTCCCACGTTTTCTTGTTTACATTGTATCAATCAACCAATTGGTCACCACCATGGTGGTAACCATACACAATCCAACTTGGCTCCCATCTGGGTCGATGGCCACTACGAATGTAGCAACCACAACGATCTAACTTAGCTTTGTCCGAGCCATTGGCCACTACGAATGTAGCAACCATAAACCACAAGCTACGAGCTATCAGCTACAAGCCGTTAGCAACTAATCACAGTCATATGCCACGAGCTATAAGCTATGAACTACAAGCAACAAGTTGTGAGTCACAAGCTACACACCACGAATCGTAAACCATAAGTTGAGCACTACGAGCCTTAAGCCTCACGGGCTACTAACCACAAATCACAAGTCACAAGCCATAGGCTTCTAGCCACGACCTACGAGTCACACCCAATCGATAGAGTCCTTAGACTAAGACATCAACCCCACACAAGTGAGTAAAGGCTTCGCACTTCTATACTCATATCCACATCAAGAAAGTGGCCTTAGCCATTATCCTACACTTAGCCCAATTCTCAATATCACCAACACTATGGCTTTCAACCTAAAGAGGCGATTCAAACTCAATTAAGAGTTCAACCATCCACAAACTACTAACTCATAAAATGGGTGACCTAAGCCACAACCTAACCTTCCACTACACACTCACATATAAACACATCAACACAACCGAAAAGTTCCATTCCATAGACATTAACGGATTGCACCCAAATCAAGTGAAGCATCCAATTATGGTTTTATCATCCAACACGGCATCCACGTACCAAATAGGTGACCAAAATCACCAATTGACCCTTCTCGTATCCCCAAATGTGCATAAGTCCTATGATTTATCTAAAAATCTCACAACCCACAATGTAATCACATAATAAATACTTTATTCAAAGTTAAGAGTAAATCTCACCTCATAACCGAATCGGAATCGAGAAAGCGAGTCGAGTCCATGGTCGATCCAAAAGCCCAATCTCGTGTCCAACTGCCAAAATCCAAATACCAACTTATTGATTAATTAACGGGGATTAATTCTGTTCATCCAAAAATTACCAAAATTTAACCATAGGCTATACTCCATGCCAATTTCATAGAATCAAGATCAATTTTACCAAATTATTCAAAATTGACAAAAGCCCCAAATCGGTACATAAAAAACCCAAATTGTACCCTAGTTCATTCAAAATCAAAATTAATCACACAATCAACATTATAGCAAGCTAGGATAATTTTATCTAGGTCCAATTTCATAATTTAATCACCAATTGATTGATCAAAACTCAAAAAATCCAAAAAAAAAACTCCTGCAGGTTCGGTAACCCTAGCTTTTCGATCAATCACAAAATCTTGTTAAAAACCCAAACAAAATCTGTAGAAATGCTCTAGAGATCTTGAATATTACCTTTAACGAAGAGATTTGAGGAAAACAACTCAATTCGATGTCTGAATCGCCGTCGAGAGCCGTAGCGTCGCGTGCGCGGTTCTGCCCTGTTTTCCTTCTCTCCCGTGCCTCTTTCCCTCCTCTCCGGCCGTCGCCGACGGTTTGGTGGTGCATTTGAGGTCCGCTGACCTCCTCCTCTCTTTCTCTTCCCCGATCGTCTCTCCCTTCTCCCACATTTTCTGTTTTTCCCTTCCATTTTTGTCGAACGAAGCTACGACTTCGCAACACTTAACACAACTTAAGACTGCTCTGCGCTAACGCACGTTTGGCGACTGGCTTTTTTATTTTTTTTGTTTTTTAAAACCCTTTTTTATTTAAAAATAAATATATACATATATATACACTCATATATATAGATGTACATATACTTACATCTGAAAATCAGAAAAAGCTTGAAAAATCTTTTTTTAATTAAATTATTAATTTAAATGTCAGGGTCCTTACAAGCGACCTCCATCATCTACTCCAGCCCCACCAACTAGTACCCCTACTGTCGATCCCTCTTTAGTCTCCCTATGTCTTACCAGTCAGATTGATCCATTTCGTGTCCACTTGGATACTCAACGAGATAGACTCGAGAAGGATGTGCATGACATAATTAGTTCTTAAAAGTCTATGCAGGCAGAACTTCAGATGTCAGAGGAACAATCTTAGCAACACTTGAAACTGATCATACATGCTTTTAAAGACATTTATGAAAAACAATAATACTCTTGCAACCACCTCTGCGACCTCAAGTTAGAACCAGTGAAAGCAACGGCAAAAATAAGGACCCCTCTTAAGCTGCTACCCTAACCACTAGAAATGAAGTCTCCTCTCAAGGCATTGTACCAACTACCAACAATCCAACCATCCCTCAGGAGACAGTCATGAGCAATACCAATACCAGCTCATGATCTCCTATTACCCCTTTCTCCTTCTAAGACAAAAATGGGGAGATATGTTATCTCTTGAGATGTTATGTTATCTCTTATATTATTGCAGTTAGACTATGTGGTCTAGGGAAAAAAAACTATGACTACTATTAATATCTAATGTAAATGGTTAACACTGTTAGTATTTTGATGTTTACTATTACATGATATTTAATTGTTATTTATAAATATATCTTTTTATGCATGATACTACTTGCAAAATTACCCTGTCATGATTACTCTTAATATGCATTTTTCTTTTATTGTGTCTCATATATGCTTCACTTTGGTTTTGAGTTTCATGTGCAGTGAGCAGGTACATGCTGGTTATACAAGGCTTTACAGTTTAGATTAGGACTTTGAGTATAAATGATATTTATTCTCTTTATTTCTTTTTTCCCGTATAAGCTTTATTTTTGTTTATACGATTTTGTCCCGAAAATGCCAAAGAGAGAGATTGTTAGTGTATTGGCTATTACCAGGTTGAGTAAAACAAAATCATTGTGTTTGTACCTTTGTTTTAGGTTTAGGATTTTTGGGTGTTTGTGTCTAGGTCTTCTGTCCTGCTCATATTCAGCAAGCCCGCTCCGATCCTTATATGTATATGGTACTCACATACACACACCTGTATATATTTCATATCATATATCATTAGGTAGTCTGTGTATATTATATCCTAAGAGAATTCATGACTTTCTATGAATTCTAGGCACTAGCGAGTGAAGGGATTCGAACCCCTTGCAGCGCCCTGGAGCATTCTTGGAATGCTTGTACGGTATCGAGCGGTAAACATTAAAATATGCGTATCTCGATAAGCCGAGAGTTGAGACATTGAGGTGCACGAAGAGAGCCCGAAGAGAGTTCAAGCGGCCATGTTTAATGTCTTAATTTCTCGTTGTCGAGAGTTGGATTTTCCTAGCGCCAACGGCGCGCCCGAAGAGCGATCGAGCTCAGCAGTAAAACTAGGGGTGGCAAAACCGCCCGACCCGGCCCGGTGCTACTTCGGGCGGGTCAGGTTCGGGCCGGGTTTTCGGGCCCACTGCTACAGTGTCGGGCCGAGCCAGGATTTTTTGAGATACTTAGGCCCGGCCCGAACCCTATGTATTTTTGGGCTCGGGTCGGGCTTCGGGCTCGGGCCTCGGGCCAAGTTTCGGGCCCAACAGCTATTTTTTTTAAAAAACTTTTTAAATCTTATTTAAAACTTATATTAAAAAAAACTGTTATATTCAAAAAAATTGTTATTAAAAAAAAACTTATTAAAAACTTACATTAAAAAAACTGTTATTAAAAAAAACTGTTTTAAAAACTTATATTAAAAAAACTGTTCCTAAACCCTAAATATTAAAAAAAAAAAAACTGTTATTAAAAACTTATATTAAAAATACTGTTATTAAAAAAGTGGGCACTGCCATTAAAAATTGTTATTGAAAACTTATATAGTTATATTAAAAAAACTGTTATTAAAAACTGTTTTTTAATAATATACAAATTTGGTATCAAAAACTGTTATTTAAAAATATAAAAAATACAAAATTGGTATCAAATTCGGGCTTCGGGCGGGCTCGGGCTTCGGGCTCGGGCCCAAGAAGCTAGGCCCGGCCCGGTGACATGTATATTCGGGCTCGGGCCGGACCGGGTTTTCGGGCCACCCGCCGGGCGGGGCGGGTTTGACACCCCAGGTGAAAATCATCATTTTTTTAGTAAATAATATAAATAATATTTTTATCACTATTTTATACTTGAGAGAGTTTTAAAATGATGGCACTGAAAGCGTTAAGAATTTTGCAAGACTTCAGGCTTTCATTGATGAATTGAGATAAATTTTTACCATCATTTTGGAATATAATTGTGGAGATTAAAATAGGTCCAATGAAAGAAAATGCATTAACTAAGAATAAAATAAAGAATTTCTAAAAATAATTTTAAAATTATTATTTTTACAGCAATTTTAAAATTAATTGCGGGGATTGAAATGTGTTCAAATAATAAGAAATGCATTAACTAAGGATAATATGAGAATAAAAAACTAATATAACTAAACTTACTAAAACTCATTAGGGAGACTAATTCTTGTATTGTTAGCCATAATACCAGTAATGCCAAAGCTACTCAAAAAATAAATAATTTTGATGATGTCCAATTTTCATCCTTCTCGAATTCAGTCCGAAAACTTGCAAAACGGAGTGCTTAGGGGACATCGGTGTGGTGCCAGCCGAAGACCCTCCGACGATCAAGTCAGTTCGGTATTCCTATGAGTATGAAATTAGGATTATTTGGAGTAGAGTAGAGCAGAGAGGGGGAGAGGAGAGAGTCAGTACCTGAGAATCTTCTTGTTCTTATATATGTAGGGTAACCTTGGGTGTTGCCCTAGTTTGTAATGGGAATCATCCTTATGTGGGTCTCCTAGCCAGAATGTTCATATATTGGTGGATAGGTCACCCGTCCCAGTACGATATATATCCATATCAGTAGTCCTCTATTCTCGGTAGGGCCTGGTCGAAGATCAGGTACTGTCGAGAATACTAACTTATTTTCGATGCCTTTTTAGGATCGGTCTCTGTCAGCAAAGTGAGTATAATAGAAGTATTCCTGTATCAGTAGTCCCTTATTCTTAGAAGGGTCTTCAGAATATGTCTTGTAGGGTCTTCAGAATATGCCACGTATGGTCTTTAGAATACGACCCGTAGAGTCTTCAGAATATACCTCGTAGGGTCTTCAGAATATACCCCGTAGGGTCTTCAGAATCATGCCCCATAGGGTCTTCAGAATATACCCATAGGGTCTTCAGAATCACGCCTCGTAGGGTCTTCATAATATACCCATAGGGTCAGAATATCCCCCGTAGAGTCTTCATAGTATGCCCCGTAGGTTCAGCATATCCCTCGTAGGGTCTTCATAGTATGCTCCATAGGGTTAGTATATCTCACGTAGGGTCTTTATACTATGTCCTGTAAGGTCAGTATATCCCCCGTAAGTTCTTCAGAATCATGCCTCGCAGGGTCTTTATAATATGCCCCGTAGGGCCAGAATATCCTTTATAGGGTCTTCATAGTATGCCCTGTATGGTCAGTATATCCCTCGTAGGATCTTCATAGCTTCATAACATACCTTGTAAGGTCTTCAGAATATGCCTCATAGGGTCTTCATAATATGCCCCCATAGGGTCAGAACATCCCCCGTAGGGTCTTCGTAATATGGGTCACCGGAGATCTTTTCTTCTACTGTCCTTTAGGCATGGTAATTGTCTTCTGCTCAGCCACTAGGACTCATAGTTTGGGTCAACGGAGATCTTGTCCTCTACCTTGTCGATCGGCACAATAGTTTCATCTGGTCGGCTACTGGGACTTGTAGTCCAGGTCAACAGAGATCTTGTCCCCTATCCTGCCAATCGAGACAGTAGTTTCTTCTGGTGGACTACTTGGACTTGTAGTCCGGGTCAATGGAGATCTTGTCCCGTACCTTGCCAATCGGCATAGTAGTTTCTTCTACTCGGCTATTGGGACTTGTAGTTCGGGTCAACGGGGATCTCGTCCCCTACCCTACCGATCGGCACAGTAGTTTCTTCTGGTCGGCTACTAGGACTTGTACTCCGAGTCAACTGTTCCCTACCCTACTGATCGGCATAGTAGTTTCTTCTAGTCGGCTACTATGACTTGTAGTCCGGGTCAACCGAGATCTTATCCCCTACCCTGTCAATTGGCACAGTTGTTTCTTCTGGTCAGCTACTGGAACTTGTAGTCTGGGTTAACGAAGATCTTGTCCCCTACCCTGCCAATCGGCATAGTAGTTTCTTTTGCTCAGCCACTGGGACTTGTAGTCCGGGTCAACGGAGATCTTGTCCCCTACCCTGCCAATCGGTACAGTAGCTTCTTCTGGTCAGCTACTAGGACTTGTAGTCCGGGTCAACAGAGATCTTGTCCCCTACCCTACCAATCGTAACAGTAGTTTCTTTTGCTCGGCTACTGGGACTTGTAGTCCAGGTCCACAGAGATCTTGTCCCCTACCCTGCCAATCGGCATAGTAGTTTCTTCTGGTGCTGTGTAGCTAGTCGCTCATTCGAGCATGATATGTTGCAAATAACAAGGAAATGAGGCAAACTTTGAGTATTCATTATATAAATTTCACATGGTGCTAATACATTTTATCGGTTATGGGTGGATACAAATCTTCATGTTGCATTGGGTCTTGCAAGTAGGATATCTACTAGCCTTGGGAGGTGAGGGTTCCTTCTTTTAAAGAGGTAACATAGCATTCTCGGGCGGATATCTTGTCTCCTCTTGCACATCTGATCCCCTCTGTCGTAGGAAACTTGAGCACGAGGTGGTAGGTGGAGGCAGCGGCCTGGAAGCGGTTTAGCGCCGTTCTACCCAGGATCGCATTATAGGTGGAGGGGGTGTCAACCACAAGAAAGGTTAGCATGTGGGTGGCCTTGGCATTTCCGTCTCCTAGGTGTTTCCATCTCCCAAGGTGACTGGCAACTGGATAGTTCCCAGGGGATATACGTTTTCTCCTGTAAATCCCACGAGAGGGGTGGTAAACGGTGTGAGCTTATTGCGCCCAATCCCCATCTGCTCGAATGCATCTGCAGCGAGTATGTACGCTGAGCTGCCTGTGTCCACTAGCACTCGTCTGACCATAGCATTGCTGATCAGGGCGCTGATGACAATGGGGTCGTCGTGCGGGTGTAGCACTGATCGCCCATCTTCCTCAGAGAAATTCAACTTATATGTTCCAAGAAGTTGCTCCTCCCCCTTGGGTGAGTTGCGGCTCAGCCGAACTTTGCGTTTCTAAGTCTCTTGGTGTTAGCTTTTCGTGCTGAGCTGGTGGCTCCCCCTCCGGCAAAGCCGCCAGCAATGGTTATGATCTCAAGGTGGGTGACGTGTTGGCTCTAATCTCTGTCATCTTGATCAGCATTACGTTGATCGTGATGCCACTATTAATTATTGTTTTCCCTCTCAAATCCCCACCTTGGCTGGTCAGTAAGGAAATGGTCGAGCTTCCCTTCCCTGATCAGCCTTTCGACCTCTTACTTTAGGTCAAAGAAACTATCAGTGTTGTGCCCGTGGTCCTTGTGGAACTTGCAGAATTTGTTTCTGTGGCGTGTTTCGGGCAGTGATCTTAGTTTTCCAGGCCATCTAACTGCCGGATCTCTTTTGATGTGCATTAGAAC
>JAULLE010084014.1:0-13331 GCA_035668155.1 Sarracenia purpurea
CTCCCACCCCCCACTGCTCGAGCGGTATTATGGAAGAACATGGGCTTATTTAGCTCGCGGTTTGGGGTTTTAGAACATAATTTTTGATTTTTTTCTCTCTTTTTGTTTCCCAAAGACATGAGAGCACTATAGGGCGTGTTTGGAAAGTGATCTTGGTGGGTTTTGAGCCTTGTTTGGTAAGTTTTTTTGGATTAAAACTTTGAGATTCTCTATTTCTGTCCTTTCCTTTACATATTCACCGAACCGATTTGTGGTTTTAGTTGTTGGGTTAATATTTAAAGCTTACGGTGGTGATTCCTTACTTCCTCAATACTTTTGAGGTTGGGTATATGCAAATCATTGACTCTTGAGTCACTATGTATTGGATATTATAATTATTTGTTGAAATATAAACATTGTGATCAGTTTTACCAAACCCTAAAAGGATGGAAGTTGAAAGGAAGTTAGTTTTTACGCATCTATATCATGTTTAGAGCATATCTATGTTTTTAATTTGTCAAATGGTTTGGTCAGGCACAAATGTGCCCAATGGGAGTTATGAAAGATATCGGGGTTTAACGGGCTTAAACTTGTGGTTTCGGAAAAATAGTTAGTTTTGTTACTACTATAACACAATTACAACATGCCTAATTTTTCAATTTTGAAAATCAGTAGAGTGCCGCGAGAAACGTGCCTAAACTGATCGGGGCTCGATTTGGGAAAATGTTTAGAATTTGGGGAAAAGGGTGTTTTTGGTTCAAATCTTAAAATTGACTTTGCTTATATGAAATTGAACCTTAACAGGGTGTATATTGATAAAAGTTTTGATATGCTATATGTTGGGTTTTGTTACTCAACTTGATGGATTTTTGGCAAATCTATGCTTTGTTCCTACCGTGAGGGTTTCGGTATAGATATATGTATTATGATATATCTTGTGTGTTGTAGATATTCTTGTATAGCATATCTAGTGGGTTGTAGATATCATTGTATAGCATATCTTTTGCGTTATAGATATCCTTGTATGACATATCTTATAGGTTGTAGATATCCTTGTAAAGCATACCTTATGCGTTGTATATATCATTATACATCATATCTTGCGAGCTGTTGATATCCTTGTATTGTATATCTTGCGTGTCGTTGATATTCTTGTCGTAGAATATCGTGTGTATTACTGATATCCTTGTTGTGAGATATCATGCCTATTGTGGATGTCCTTGTTGTAGATAATTCTTATTTTGGAGACGATGTATGATGTGTTGGATGTTGAGATGAATCACTTGTGAGTTGGATTAAGTTGAGAAAGGTGAGCATAAACTTTAGACCCTTGTGGCCATAAAGGAGAGCGGGTCGTTATGACCAATTGGGTCAAACTTGTAACAAACCGACCCTGAGACATTAATTAAAACATAAAGGAAAACCCAAACATCCACGTTAAACCCCTCTTTGATCATAGAAGTCGTAATCGAAGGAGCAACAAAAACATCTCATTGAGTTCAAGCCAACTATTAATCACATGTCAAGGGATATAAAGGTACAAATTACTCACGTTTTAATATATAAAAAGATACCGAATGCGAACCCCACCGCCCAAGTTTAAAAAAAAAATGAGTGTGTTTGTTTTAGGTACTGATAAACCATTTTGTACCTAATAAACATCCACATGAGATTAATACAACAAACCAAAAAGGAACATCTAACCATACAGATGCATGAAAAGAAAGCTAACAAGAATGTAAGATACAGATACAACTTCTTAAACCCAACCCCACACATGTTGTTACAACTAGAAAAAAGCCATAACATCCACATTCCTCATCAAGCATGAAACAAATGGAAATGGCCACAAGGCCTTACTACATGATCTACAAATATACAGTCCCCTTGAATAATAGAATATAAATATAAAAGCATGGTGTATGTATAAATGTCCCGATCTATAAGCGAATGGGATGAAACAGGAGATCATCCATCAACTATCACCATCTTACCGCTAACACCTGAAATGTTGTTTTAAAACAACATAAATCCATGACTCGCAGGATATATGACAACAAAGAAAGCATGATAATATGTGAGGAAAGTTATGCAACACTTTAAATGTAACCATTTCAAGGAAAACTACCATTTTCCAACCTTTAAATTCCAAGTATGCATAACCTTGTCATATCACATTTCCATTGATAAGAAAATGTTTTATCCTTTAACCCTCATTCCAAACAAGGCAGGACCATGTTAGAGGACCTCCACCTTCAACCCTTAGTTCACAAAGGGATAAGTTTTCTTGCATTTAAATCCAATGCCCAAACCAAAACGCCCATGCCATTTATCAAAAAATTAAGTTTTCCATCCAAAAATCGAGTTTCCAATAAAATCGAGTTTTCCATTCCCAAATCATGTTTTCCATCATCATTTCCACTCATGGCTTCTAGTTTTACGGTTCACATGTTTTCTTGGCTCGTTTCACGGGTTGTCTACCCGAAAAAGTTGTTATATGCCGAGTACCTTATGGATTATAACCGCGGAGGATGGCTGCCCTCGAATAACTCACATAGTGTTCATATATGCCCAGAACCTTACAGACTATAACCGAGAAGGATGGCCACCCACTAATAACTGACAAGATTTACTACAACTAAGTATCATCTATAAACAAGATATACCTTAAGAAGGATATCTATATCGAGGATGCCTACAGTAGGATATGTACCACACGGATATCAATAAGAAGATATCTTTGAACATGTATCTATCACAACAAGGATAGCCTACTCCACAAGTTATGCACAACGAGGATATCATTAACTAACAAGATATACACTAGAAGGATATTGAAACCAACAAGTATGATATACATACACGGGATATCAACAGATCATATGATGTACACAACATGAATATCAAATAACCACAAACCGGATATACTTAATTGGAATGTCATAACATCTTACAAGGTACAGAAAAATGATAGTCCACCGAAAGTCCAACACAAGGTATGACAACATCTTCTTGAAAACGAATCATGAAATGGTCCAAATATATGCAAGCAACACCAGTCCCCGATTTGAACCCAAAGTTACCATTTTCCCCGAAATACACCAACCCATAATCTTTCTCGAAAAGTGTTTTGATTTTCAAAAAGTCTCAAAATGGAAACATAGATTTCGATCCATGCCAATTTTATATAATAAAATTCAATTTCAGAAAATTTTATCGAAAAGTTACTTTTTCCCAAAATTGACTATTTTCCCAAATGGACCCTAACCATTTGTACACATTTTTAGTTACGCCTAATAGTTTTCGAAACTAAAAGGATAGCCATGCTCCAATCATGATATATGTTGTCCCAAAATTCAACTCAAAGGTGGGGGGGGGGGGGGGGGGGGTGATTGGGTTGTTTTGGCAAACTTACAGAATTTTCTAAAAAATCTTTTTAGCAGTGGAAGAATGAAATAACAGTAAATAACAAGTACTGAAATGTAAAGAGTTAAGAGAGAAGAGATACACTAGATTTATAGTAGTTCAGTCCACCTTAAGCTACGTCCACTCCCTAAGCACCTTTGGAATTTTAATCCACTAAATCGGATTCTTCAAATAGGTGAATCAAAGCCACAATAAAGTTAGATTCCTTTAGTGGGTGAATTGTAACCATCTTCTTGTTTACAGGAAAAGAGAAGCCTATATATTTTACAGAGTTGTTGTAGATAGTTTCTCCTTAGATGACATGATTACAACTTTAAACGCTCACTACAATGATTGTCACTCACTCTCAAGATAATTTACAATAAATGATAGAGGAATAAATAAGGAATTTATGAACTGGAGAAGTTCACAATAGCAATGAATGAGAGCTCAATGAATGCTTGAACATAGTATTGAATGTTGAGCAATAGAATAGTGATTGTATTGATTTCTCAAGCATTTGAATCTTCAATCTTTACTCTTTATATAGATCTTAGAAGAATAAAACTACTAGGAGTGCTTTTGGCACATTAAATGCTTCTGAATAGAGTTGTTGAAGGTCGAGGGATTTTGAAATCCAAGCGCAGGTGTCGATACTATTGCCCTTGGTGTCGAAAAAAATGGTTTAGGGCTAAAAAGTGTCAACACTTTCTTCACAGGTGTTGACTAAACTTGGTCTAGGTGTCGACCCTTATCCCTTTGGTGTCGACACTTTTGTCGTTTTCAAATGCATTCTCCATGGGTCGACGCATTCGCTGTAAGGTCGACACTTTTGTCTTCAGAGCATGTGGTGACGACACTGAGTCACTTGGTGTCGACACTTTTGATGCTTTTAAGGATACTTTCCTTGGGTCGGCACTATTGTTGTAGGGTCGACACTTTTGTCTTTCAGCACTTGAAATTCGTAGTGTTTAACTTTTGATGATTAATGTTCATGGAATCTTCAACATGCAATATTTGGTCATCCAATACTTAAAGATTGTCTAATTTTGGTTCCCTTAAATTCCTGAAAATACTTATGCACAATCATACATTATTGACAACCAAATTACTTTGTTGCTATATGTCAAAATCAAAGGAGAGCTTGATTGAATAACCATTGGGCTAAGAATCTCGTGCTTTTTGAATATGACAACTATTGATTTGTTTGCGGAATAAAAGAATATAGCAGTGTGAGGAACTCCCACTAAATATATGCATAGTATTACAAGAGACTATTAGGAAGTAAAATCAATAAGCTTGTGAAGTATCAGAGTTATAACATAGAGATATGAATGAGGAATCAAAGCTATGAAATGGTAATGGAATCACGTATCAGAGTATAGGAGATTATTAGAGCTTATCATCAAAATTTGTTTCAATGGATACAAGATATTCATATGCCAAGTTTAATGCAAAAAGAAAAATCCATTTTGTCAAATTGAGCAATATGCATTAATATAATCTATATATGTTTTCATATGATAAAGTAGAGTGGGTCTACACGAACTAACTCAATAAGTGGTCGTCATGAACTTTAGGATTTTTCAACATATAGACATCAGAAGAATGAATATTTCTCCTTTGGCACAATAAAAAAAATTGTATTAGAGCTTCCCTTTCAAAAAGTAAAACTCCCCCATTGTTAGTCATTAGAATGCAAAAGTCGTATCAGAGTATTGAGTAAAAGGAACTTCATATCAGAACAACATTTTAAATTTCCTAACATAGCAATACTAAGGAATTTCAACACCTATGAATTTCAATACACAACACTTACAAAGTTAAACAAATCTCTATTTTACTTAAACAAATCAATCACAAATCTTTTTCCCCTTTGTCATGTCAAAAATGGGAGAGAGGAATAATCAGAGCAAAAAAGATGTATATCAGAGCATGTTTATGTCAAAGTATATAAAAAAAGTATTAGAGCTTGTTAGGAAAACAAAAAAAAACTCACTATTCAAATAGTAGAACAAGTTTAGCAACCAAGTTATCATAATCATGTATGAGAGTATATAGTAGTCATTATTATGAGATCATCATTCATAGAATATCCATCTAAAAAAATTTAAAAGTGCATCCCAAGAGTTGAAAAAGTATATTCAAGCCCCCAAAAAAATTACATATCATTCATGTGGTCGTCCCAATCTTTATTTTTCTTTGTCTTGTCCTTGCTTGCCTCGCTTCTATCCTTAGCATATTGACTTTTGTCGTCCTTCTTTACAGCTTCTATCAAAATTTCAAAAGTTGCAGCAAGATTCATTACATCTTCTTCTCTTTTTCTTTGCGCTTTGTCTTCTTTTGTTTCCTTGTCCACACCTATCATTTTACGTCTTTCAAGGGTTTTGGTTTGGGTGCCACCTTGAGAAGGGGCTATCCCATCAATGACTACAACTGGTAGTTGGCTTAGGTTGAGCTTGAGGTTGAGCTTGAGGTTAAGGAGCAGTTGGTTGCGTTGGATCCACTGGCTGATCTTGTTGAGCATTACCTATTGATGCTCGAAGCATTTGATAATTAATGCGTTGTATTTTAAGCATTTGTTTCTTTCCTTTCGTGATCAAGGCATCATTGATGTTTTTCAACCATTGTTCATATTCTTGGTTCTCTCAAAGCACTCTCTCTACTCTAGACTCAATTAGATTTGATGCAGGAGGCTGGTGTCGTAGCACAATTGGCTGGTACATCGGAGACTTGCCTCTTAAGTCTATGGACTTAAGTAGAGTCAGCATATCCTCTCTCATCCCAATCATGTACTGTTCAAGCTTTAGCTTGGGATATGATTGTTATTTGACTAGTTCTCCAAGGATAGACTGATTGCAAGCTACGACTTGGTTGAGGTTCATTTTCAATTTTCACTTAAGATTCTTCCTCGGTCTGTCAAAAATTCAACGTCCTTTTGAGGATATTATTTGTTCTATCCATTTTGTCCATTCGAAAGGAGAGAGAAGAAATAAAGGTATTGAGATCAAAGAATTCAGAACACGTACTCTCTTCTTAGGGTTTGATGGCAAAGAGCACCAAAGATTGATCATAGAAAGGGGTAGGTGAGGATGGATTAGAAATAGTCTAACAAAAGGTTGAGTGTCACACCTTGACTTTTCCTATTTATTAATTAATTAATAAACTTATTAATCAATCTAATAAACACCTCGATGTGATCTACCAAATAGAAATGAATTGTAATAATGTAGACTAAATAGGTAGAAGAAGACCATACAACTTCTATAATCCAATCCACGATCTGTTTATATAATATAGATAAATGGAAAGATCCAGAATCTCACCAACATGCAATATAATGTAACTGGCCTCAAGGCCTTACATTAAAATATACCAACTACAACATGTATAAAATGTACTTTGATCCAAGAAGAAATCATCTAGATCCCGCTCCACAGAAACTTCTAGCCCCTTTATCCTAGTTCTGCACAAAAACCTGAAATGCTATTTTAAAACAACATTAGCCCACTGGCTAGTAGAATATATGATAAACAATGAATGAATGAACAATATACGAGAATGGTTATGCAACAGGTAAAAATATTATAACATTTCTAGGAAAAACAACGTTTTCCACCTTAAAACCCCAATTTGCATAACCATTTTGTAAAACCAATTTTACAAATAACACCCCATGTCATAATAAACAACACAACCAAGCATCGTAATGAAGACAAGCTAAGGCCCATAACTTAGCTCAAAACCATTACGAATACCTACTCATGCCAACCTCTGCATCATAATGAATATAAGCTAAGTCCCATAGCTTGGCTTATAAACATTACGCGTACAAACTCACACCATATAACTCACATGGAGTGTATAATAATGGACTCTAACTACGAGGCTCGGATCTCCCGCATGACTCCTATCTAGAGTAACCATATGTACTAACCACAAGACTTGTATCCTCCGTGTGACTTGTAAATACAGTTTCCACGTGAGCTTACCCCCCGTGACCATTTGGGCGGCTTTTCACGGACTATAACCATAGGGCCCTACATAATCCCATCTGATTCATATAGAATCTTGCAGTTCACATACTATAGTCGCAGAACCATGCTGTATATCCCCGAAAATAACTCGTAAGAGTACACAATCCATAGCCACGAGGAACGTACCCATGGTACTCCCCGACTAACGAAATATCCCCATTAGGGCCTAACCCCACGTAACTAACTCTCACATAGTCTACATAGCTCGGACTCTAACAGAGAGGCTCGTACTACACGATAACTCACTTAAGAATATACTGTGTGCATGCCCTCCACACACCCACACACACATATATATATATATACATATATATAACAATATATAATAATATATATATCAATAAGATGATAGACTTAAACTTAAATGGCACATGTCACATCATCAAACCATAACACCTTATTCACATGATAGTCGATACTAGAATATCATAAACAGTACCACAAGATATATTACAATAACAAGTAAATATATCTATTCAAGCCCAACACATAGAGTGAAGGCGAAACTCACATCAACTCAACGTCTCGTTAAGTAAGCTACTAAAACCCAAATCGTGGTATTGCAACACTAACCATAACACATAACCTCACAGAACCCAAGTGAGCATAATCAGAACATCTTTTGGAATTAAACCTCAAATCTCCACGAGATGCACTCTCAGTAAACCAGATAATCCACCACAAAGACATCTACACACTAGATAATCCACTACAAGGATATCAACACTAAACCTCAACAACGAGATACCTATAACAAGGATATCTCCTCCAAAACCTCGTCTAGCAGATACCTTTAACGAAGATACCTACAATCCGGATATCAACAAATATGATATCAAAACAACAGACATGATCTATGCATCAAAGATATCATAACTACTCGCAAAGTACATGCAAGACGTAAGTCTACTCACAATCCTACAAGTTGGTACCGAACCTGAAAAAGTATCATTCCCTCTCAATTCTACCAACTCGTCAAATTTCTCAAAATCCGTTCCAATTTCCACAATGCCTCAAAATGGAACCACATGTCCCAGTCCACGCTAATTTCATAAAATGAAACTCATTTTTCAAAAAAAGTCACCTAAAAGCAGCTTTTCCGCCCGATCGTGTCCTTAGCCATTTGTAGACGTTTTTAGTTATGCCTAACATTTTTCAAACTAAAAACATAGTCAAGCTCTAATCATGGTATAAATAAAGGAAAACTTACTATTTTTTTTCCAAATCTCAAATTTATTCCCATCAAACCACAATTTCTACAAAATCTCGCATTTACTCGCGTTTTGAACAATATTTAACCAAATCTGAAACCAACCGGATAGATATATTCTAAACATGTTAAAAATATATAAAAACTAACCAATTTTAAAAAAATATAGATTTCGAACTGCCAAACCGTATATCTACCATATACCCTCGAAATTACTATTTTTCTTGAAAATATACAACAGATATATATGATCAATATTCAAAAAGAATCATATATCCTACCTCGACTCTATAGACGAAGCATGAAATCGCATCCAAAAGCACGCGGAGAGAAGAAACCACATGAAAATTGGATCCCAAACGATACCCGAACCTTTGATTGAAAACGGTTAACGGTGACGGATCGGTGACACCCGACAGCAACAGGTGGCGGCAAGGGCCACGCCACCTTCCTCCTCCTCCGTCTCCTTCTTTCCCTCTCCATTTTCTCCCTCTCTTTCCCTTCCTTTCTTCCCCTTTTCCCTTCTCATTCCTCCCTTCTCTTCTTCTCTTTCTTTTCCTATTTTCTTATTTTCTTCTCGCCAAGCTACTGGAGGAGCTTCAGCCGAATAAGGCCTTAAGCTCAAATATCATATTAGATATTTTGAGCAATTTCCCGGAAATTACTTGCCCCATGTGCGCCTCACTTGTGGCGTGTTTGGCAACTTCCATTTCTCTTTTTTTTTTTTGTTTACTTTAGATATTTTCTTTTTAGAAGATATTTTCAACAATATGTATATATATATATAACCCAATTAATAAAATAAATACTTTATTATATTAAGCAAAAAGTTAAATTGCCAAAATCTTTAAAAAAAATTTAATTTAACTTTTTAAATCTCACCGTCAAACGGTTAATTAAATAACCATTTAATTTTTACAAAATCACAAAAATTTTATTTCCCCGCATTAAAATCAATATTTTATTTTAAACATTAAATCTTTAAATAAAAGAATAAAATCCGGGGTGGTACATTGAGTATCTCTGTAAAAGCTTGGTAATGGGCCGGAAAAGGTAGGAGGAGGAGAAGCATGAGTAGAACGAGTAGTGAAAGAGGCTCCAAAACCTAAATGTACAACTGAGTCAACAATTGAATCAAGATTTAAAGTGTCTTGAGGAGCAAAGGGAACAGGAGGAGTCAGTGGAACACCAACATGTGCAGCTGAAGCAGGAATGGAAGTTGATGGTGGTGAAGAAGTGGAAGTAGAAGTAGAAGTAGAAATGCCTCTATGAATAGTTTTCTATACTCCATCAGTCTTGACAATTTGCATCTGTTTTAGGGTTACATAATTGTATGTATCATGCTTTGCAAAGGGACAGACTTCTCATTACTAAGACTGATTTTGAAGTAACGGATGATTTTGGTCAAAAACATCCCGTGTGGAAGGGATGGGTTGGTTTTGTGGTAGGCACGTAGCATGCGAGAAATAAATAAATAACCCAAATTGAGGTTCTTGTAATTTAAAATGCACCACATGATAAAAATGTAAAAGTGGGTAACAACTCCAAACTTGTCCATTTGAGGTGTAAACATGTAATTAACCATATGGTGTAGGATTCTCATTTTAGATTTGAGTTTATTGGCTTCCAAAGGCTTGGAAGTGTCAATATTCTCATTTTAAATTTTTTTTTAAGAAAATCTATAAGTGAGAATCCTTCAACCTCAATTTGTCATTGATTATACATATACATCACCCTCTGAAACTTCAAGAATCGTATTGAATAGATGAGGGGTAAGTTCAATATCAACACCATTTCCCAAAGTGGTAATGGTGACATATGGAATGCGTGAAATGACAATGTGTGTAAAAGGATTTTATGAGAGATGGATAGAGGGGTTCTTGAATTTGAATAAGTCTTTTACAATTGAGACTTCAAAAGTGGTTTGAAAAATTCATTCCAGTGGAGTCAAAGAAATTAAGATCTATGGTACGTCCTGAACTGATCTTTCTATTAAAGAATAGATTAAGATATAGAAGTCTAAAGTCAGGAGTTTTGAATGAAATACGCTCAATGTCGGCAATGGTTGTTTGGGTGCTTCCCGCTTGCGCTTGAGAACTTTCCTCAATCGAGTGTTCCGTCTTCTTCCTCTTCGTAGCTCTAGGGCTAGGGTCGACTGGATTCTCGGAAACCTTTTCAGTAGTCTTCGGTGGCATATTGATCGAATGGAATGAGAGGATTAGGGTTTTGGATCGAGAAGTATAGGTTCGGAGAAGAGACGAATCGCCTTGGGGAGATGAGGGGTTTTAGAGAGATATAGCGTGAATATGGAGTGGTTTAAAATAGGAGGCCCTTATATATATAATGCGAAAAAGGGTCAGAACAAATTTAATTGGGGTCAACACCGGATGCAATGAGTCTTACAAAGGTGTCGACACATTTCACACAAGATGTCGACACAGAGGTTGAGACTAGTAGCATGTGTCGACACTTTTTACATGAGGTGTTGATACTAAACTATTGCAGCTTTTCTCTCTCCTCAAGGGGCTAAAGGTGTCAACACAAGACCACTACATTTTGACAATAAAACCAATGATTATCGACATAAGACACTCATTCAAGAAGGTGTCGACAATAAACACATGTTCAACAGAGGCATATCAGGCATTTCAAAAATATACTTCACAAACATTTATCATGCCTAGTTCTCTACGAATCTCATTGAACCTATCTTCTTGGAGTGATTTAGTAAAAATATCTGCAAGTTGTTTATCAGTACTAGCAAATTTCAGTTCTACATCACCTTCTTCAATATGGTCTCTAATAAAATGATATCTTATTTCAATGTGCTTAGTACGTGAGTGTTTAATGAGGTTCTTTGTTAAGAAAATGACACTAGTATTATCATGCAAGATAGGTATATGATCAAATGACAACTTAAACTCTTCTAGTTGTTGCTTAATGTATAATGTTTGTGCATAGAAACTACCAGCAACTACATATTCAACTTCGGCAGTGGACAAGGCAACATAATTTTGCTTCTTGCTTGACTAAGAAACCGAGGAATATGCGAAGAAATGGCTAGTCCCAGAGGTACTCTTGCGTTCCACTTTGCATCCGACAAAGTCGACTTCGGAGTAACTCAACAAGTCAAAGGATGTGTTACTTGGATACAATAGTCCTAAGTTAATTGTCCCTTTCAAGTATCTTAGGATATGTTGGACAGCAATTAAATATGATTCCTTAGGGCAAGGATGTAAATGTGCACATTAACAAACGCTAAACATAATGTCCAGTTTACTAGCCGTTAAATATAACAAACTACCGGTCGTGCCCCTAAAAAGTTTTGTATCAACATTTTTGGCATTCTCGTCTTTGTCATGTTTTAATGAATAACTCATGGGCGTCCCAAAAGGTTTTAAATCATTTATTCCAGAATGAGTTCAAAGATTTTTAACATATTTAGATTGATTAATAACAATCCCATCAGGAGTTTGTTTACTTTGCAATCTAATAAAAAAGTATAACTCACCCATGAGACTCATTTCAAATTCATTTTGCATGTATTTTGAAAAATTGTTAACCATATCTATACATGTAGCACCAAAAATAATGTCATCAACATATATTTGCACAATAAGAATATCATTACTCAAGCATTTAATAAATAAGGTTTTGTTTATTTTCACTCAGTTATAACCATTTTCATGTAGAAATCCACTCAATCTTTCATACCAAGCTCTAGGAGCTTGTTTCAAACCATAGAGTGCTTTTGTTAGTTTAATGACATTATTTGAAAACATTTCATTTTCGAAACCAGGAGGTTGTTTAATATAAACTTCCCCTTCTATATAATCATTTAGAAAAGTACTTTTTACATCCATTTGAAAAAGCTTGAAATCTTTATGAGATGCATATACAAGTAACATGTGAATGGAATCTAATCTAGCTACCGGTGCAAAAGTTTCATCATAGTGTATGCCCTCTTGTTGAATGAATGCTTGGGCTACAAGTCTAGCATTATTTCTAGTGATGTTACTATGTTCATCCTTTTTATTCCTAAAACCCCATTTTGTGACTACGATTGTATGGTCATTAGGTCTAGGTATACGATTCCAAACATGGTTTCTCTCAAATTGGTTTAGCTCTTCTTGTATAGCAATAATCCAAGCTTCATCACCAAGTGTTTCATGTTTGTAATGTGGTTCTATGTGAGATACAAATGCAATATGGGAACACACATTATGCAACTTAGACCTAATCGTCGCTCCACTAGTAGGATCACCAATGGGTTAATCCTTAAGATGATTGCACACCAATCTCCAAGCACGAGGTAGTGAAGTTGATCCATTATTTTGATTCTCACTATCCTTTGGATCCTCTTTGTTATCTTTAGGATTGTTATTGGGTTCATTTGTTGGGTTTCGGAAGCATGCCGTTTAAAAATCAACTGAGATGCACGTTTTTCAAGAAAATAAACAAGAGATTCTAATCTAATGAATAGAAAAGTTGCCGACTAGGATTTATCGAAAATCTCTAGAAATCAAAGAACCGTTGGTGAAACCACTGCGAGGTCCTCTCACGTATTCCCTGGCACGTATTGTCTCCGGCGAGTGGGCGCCGATCCGAGGTGATTCTTCGTGCGCTTCAACACACAAACCTTGCTCCAAAAATTGAAGAACAATCTCTAGAACCAAGGGAGGGGGCCGACGGCTATAGGA